>PVIU01003817.1:45366-137979 GCA_004026605.1 Ondatra zibethicus | reverse complement strand
CTATCCCCAGGACTGTCAGAGCCTGGGGTCAGAGCCACTCCCCTGTGTACATAATACAGAGGTAGCACAAGTCGGATGGCTTTCTGAATCACAACTTTGAGAAAGCCTAGACCTAGGAAGAAACGCCTTTCTTCCAAAGAAACATAAGTCGTATAATGCATGGCTTTTATACTACTACATGTGTGATATAGTCGCAAAGTTGCTGTAATAAAATGGGTGTGAGAATATAACACAAACAATTTGGTGCCACCCCTGAAGGAGCCAGGCGTTGTGGGACAAAGGGTAGCTGCAAATCCACTGACCTTAATTGGCAGAGGCACAGAACTCATCTCCAGCAGGGAGTGATACAGCACAGCCTGGTGATCCAAGTCTCCTCTTCATTGCTATTTTAAAACCATGACTCCATGAACCACTTAAAATTCAACACCAAATATATCAAGGGATCACCTTCAAAACACAGTGCCTCAGGATAGAAGCACATGTGTCAATACAAGCAGGAAGGGTGGAGGGGTTTGCAATCCATGCCATGTCCCACGAGTTGGAACGTGAAGGTTCTCCTACACCACTGTGCCCTTCGTGTTCATCGGAGAAGCTTCATTTTGCGGCGGGCAGCCGTAAGGCAGAGACATCACTAGTTTGAGGGCCAGTCCTGATGCTGCCAAGCATCTGTATCACCCTCCCTGACACCCTGAGGCTCAGAAAACACTGAAGAAGAGGGAGGCCAAAGAACGAATGGTGAGAGAATGGAGAGAGGAGCTTCAAGGTTCTCTTTTGCACCTGACCCTCAGGAACTCAGTAGCTGTGGCTACCTGCCCATCTGAACAAGATGGTGCCTATCAACACTTTATCTCCGATGGGAGAGGGACTCACGGGGCCCCACTCCTCTCTGGGGTTGCTGACTGGTTTCCAGGAAGGGAATGTCACGTTCTCCAGGGGCATAACCACTGATCAGTTTCCCTTGCCGGTAAATGAGCCCCTATTCTTGCTCCTGGGGACAAGCTCAGTGAAGCTCAGCTGGCTTTTTAAAAAAACAGACCTGAAAGAGGGAGAGTTGCTGGGGAAAAGAAAGAAGTGTCTCGACTGGAGGGAAGGGGGAAAGAGGGGAGCAAAATTCATTATATACAGTAAAATAATAATTATTTTAATGCAAGGTTTTCTGACTTTCTAATAATTTGCAGTGGAATGATTAACAATTTACAAATCCACAGAAATACAGATCCAGTCCAATGAATTTTAAACTGAATTATAAAGTGCTACTTGGTAGGATGTTTAGTAGCAGTTAGTGCTCATACGAGGTAACAGGGAGTAAAGAGCTGTAATGAGCTAAGCAACTTCTCACAGACTTCCTGAGTTTGTGGCTATTAACAGAGATTCACAACAAAACCGACGGGCTGGATGATTGAAGGAGAAGGGGCATTCGTTTCTGCCTTCATCACTGGACTCAAATAAAAAAATGACGAGAGCTGGGGAATGGGGAGGAAGTTTCTAGCAAAAGCTTTTACCCAAACCCTTAGTTCTAGTGGTTTAAGCACAGGAAATAAATACAGACTAGAAAAAGAAGGAAGGCAAAAAGAGAGGGAGAAAGGAAGAAAGAAAGCAGAGAGGGAGGAAGGGAAGGAGGGAGGGAAGGACCCGAGCCATGATGCTCCTGGTCTGTCATTCCACCACTTGGGAAGTGGAGGTTGTTGTCAGCTGCACAGCGAGTTTGAAGCCAGAGTCAACTCCCTAAGCATCTGTCCTAGAGGAGGGGGCAGAGTGAGGGGAGCATGAAGCGGTAAAAATCCCTGTTTACGTCCGTGAAAACTTTGCTCCAAACGCAGTGGTTTTATTCTGCAAGTCTGTCTCATTCCTTTTGTCGGTGGCCAATGTCCAGGTGATGTAATTATCTCATAGACAGCCGGAAACAGAGCAAAGGTTTCCTCCATGAATTAAGAAAGAGCAGAGCCTGGAACACGATCTTGTCAGCAGCACAGCGTCTTCACTTCGGATGCTAAGCAGATACGCAGCCGAAGAGTCTAGGTTGTTCAGCAGGTAATGGACGTCGCGATATTCCTGAAAAGAAGATGACGTTTGTGAACATTTGAAATTTCTTTGAAATCTGACAAGACATTCCCATTCTTGAACGCTCCGTTTTCTGTGTGGTTTCTTACTACAACTTTCCCCAAAAGTCCAGTGTCGAAGCTGTAACGTCTGACATGGCATGTTAAACAGGAGGCTTTCAGGGAAACAATCAGGTCTGGACTGGGTGCTGAGGGCTGAGCTTTCATTACATCACACATTTATAAGAAAGTATGGGGACCTCCCTCTCCTCATCCACGTGGGGAACGGCAAGGTGGGCCCCTGAAACCTAGGAAGAGGAACTTCCCAAGCCCTGATCTCGGACTTAAAGATTCAACACCTGAAAGAAAACTGTTTAGGCCTCCAGCACACATAGGCACCTGTGGCTTGCGGGGGGAGGGGGGACTGGTTGAGATGTGACAGTGCTCACTTTTGACCACTTATGGAGCCTCCATTTTCCAAAACCTTCTATTTCGGTCCAATTACATCTCATTTGTATTAGTTACATAACTGAACTAATTTGGTCTGTGGAAGTAAAATAAAATCTCAGCACATTGCACCACTGACATCTAGATGGGCTAGGCCTTGTAGGAGGCTGTCCTACACATTAGCATCTCCCCACCGGATGCCAGGAGGGTCCCCTCCTTCGTTATGACACTCAGAAATGTCTCCAGATGTTTCTAGACACTGAGCCACAATGGCTTAGGTCGTTAATAGAAATATTTAAACACGGTGATGTGCTTTTCTCCCAAGCTCAAGGCGAAGTGTGTGACTGTTGCAATTTTTTTAAAAAGGTGGCACGCAAGAGAAAGACACGGTGAAACAGAGTTCACGTGGAAGGTGGTTTTTTGTTTGTTTGGGGTTTTGGGGGGGGAAAGGGAACATACAAAGAGAGAAGAGGAGGGAAAGACCAGCCTCTGGGAACTGAAGCAGCAGAAGGGAAGAGAGAGGCAGAGAGAAACAGAAAGAGAGAGATGAGAGGGGGTAAGGCCCACCTTTGAAAAGGGAACGTGGTGAATGTGCACAGGGGGTGCTCTTAGTGGCTGCAGCTGAGGACTTATCTATCCTGCCAGGACCCCAAGGGCAGGCCAGTACAGACGCCTGAATACTAACAGTGACAAAGTCTTCCTCTTCATTTCAAGTGAGAATTCCTCAATTGATGCTACTTTTTAATCAACCCGTGTATGAAAGCCCTAAAGATCAGCAGTCTTAATATTCCTCAGAATTGTCCCGCTCGCCTCTTTTCGTGATGAGAAGCTGCAAAGGGAAATTCGAAAACTGTCTTTGGATTACAATCAGTCCCCAGATTTCGTCAGATTCTTGTGTCCACATCAGCACTTCCACGCCCACGCCCCCCACAATTCCTAACTGGAATAGACTGGTCAAGTTACTCCGAAGGGCAGAGGGGTGAGAGTTCCCTCTCCTGCCTCAATCTTAAACTGACTTCCCAGGGAGCATCCGAGAAGGAAGGAAGAAGCGGATTGGAGGGGTGGACTTGAAGAACGAGTGACATGCGGAGGTGTGACAATGATAACAGGACTTTTCCTTTTGTCCTCAAGCTGAAAAGCGTATGCTCTCTGCTAGACACTGTTCAAATGGGTGCTTGTCTCCCAGAGAGCACCGCGGTTAGAGTCCTTCTCCTCTTTGGTTTGTTTCCCTCTCTGGCCTCCCTGGGAAGGGAAAGGCTCACTTCTCACATTGTTTATCCAAACAAAAGAATTCCAAGTACCAAGCAATGGATTAGGCAAACGAAACTACTAGAGCACAATTTACTCACCGCCTTGGGGCTCCGGCAGAACCATCACACTTCATCGGCAGGTTCTGTTGCTCAGGGAAACCACAGCAGCATCTGCGAAGTCAACATCGTATAGACTTTGACTTCGTGATCCTGTGGGGGAAACAAGAGCTCTTCACACCTTTTAGCATCTACATTGCATAAAACGGCGCAGTGTTGTGGATTTAAAAAAAAAAAATCTTCTTTTTTGAAGCAGGAAACGAGGAGCCGGAGCTGTTCGCAGCCTCCATCTGAAACAGCGTGGAAGGGATGCTCTTGCGGGATGATCTGCCCTGGATGGACAGGAAGCAGCTCATCTTTCAAAAGGGAGTTGTTTATACTTTTTGGGTAGAGTCAATCGAGCCTCATAGAAATCGGCATGCAATAGGAATCTAATTAGGTATGCGCTTCCTACTCTCTATCATATTGCCTACAAGAGACGGTAAGAGTATTGGCATTCCATTTGTATTTTAATAGGTAAAGCTTGTCTGAAGATCAGAAAAGTAAAGCAGAGGCACTGGCAGGCCTTATACACCAGGCACCTTTAATCCCCATAGCCACTACCACCTGGTGTCTAAGGCAAACTACTGTGGCGACTGGGATTAAAGGTGTGTGTCATTGCTGCCAGGTCTGTAAGGCTGACCAGTGGGGCTGTTTTACTCTCTGAACTTCAGGCAAGCTTTCTTTATCAAAATACAAATGAACTATCACTACAAGTGAGCACCTCTTTTCTTGGACATTACAAAAGTGACAGGCAGGCAGGCAGGCAGGCAGACAGACAGACAGACAGACAGACAGACAGAGGGGAGCAAGGATGAAGAGCAAACCACAGGAGGAAGATGCTCAACCTCTGAGAAACAAAACGGAAAAGACGACAGACCCACCAGCATCCTGCCAACTTTCTCTCTAAAAAGAAAATTTTAAAAGAGATAATCATTTTCTTAAAAATTGAAGAGTTTTCGCATTGTGGTAAATTCAAGTCATATTAAAGAAGACATGCGTGAGAGCGTGTTTGTGTGTGTGGAAAGGAATGTGCCCATGTGTGTTTACGCATGCCTCTGGAGGCCAGACGTCTACGTCAAACGTCTACATCACAGACAGACGTCCTCAGTCACTCGCCACCTTGGTTGCTGAGATAGGTTTCTCACTCAAGCTAAAGCTCACAGCTCCCATCACCATCCCAGCTCTCTATTTCCTGCCTCCCCAGCCTTGGATTATAGGGACACGCTTACCAAGCTAGTATTTTATTGGGGGGGGGAGTTGCTATGGTTACTTATTTTTTGTTTATTTTTGATGTGTTTTACACACTGAACTCGAACCCTCATGAGTACACAGAAAGTTCTGTATAGAAAGCTTCTCTCCCACGCCGAAGATAATTTCGATTTTAATATCAGCCGGCTCATCACAAACTGTACCCTTTCCACCACGGGGGCGGGGGGCGGGGGGCGGGGAGGGGGGAATATCACGTGAACTCACAGACTGCACAGCCGGTTCTCCATTCAGGTAAAGCTCTAATCCACCCGTTCCCTCTTTCCCTTGCCGTTCCTTTCAAGTTCACCCAAGCTGAAAATAATGACCACTTAAAACATAACTAATAATCGACTCTAGTCATAACGTATAAGACTTGTTCAATAGCCCTTTCAGTCACTATTAATTAGCACACTCTTGATTATCTACCTATAATAGACACAATCCAAAGGCTAATCTCCTATGCACAGTTGAAATGTTAACCAAGAACACTGATAACGTGAAGGATTTATCCACTTGTAAATCTTCACCTTGATTCCTGGGCCCATAAAACTGGCAATATAAATTTATTTTCATCTTCATGTCTATAAAAACAATGATATCCAATTCTCTGGGGTTCATATTTCCTGAAAGACTAATGTTTGCTTTGATTACGAACTATATTATTATTTGACTTATAAAAAGTATTTTTGAATAGTCTTTTTAAAGCATAGACAATGTATTTTTTTCAAGGACAACTTAATATGTGAGGCATTAAAATGGCTTGAATCGACATGTTTAATAAGCCATAACCCAGATAATCAGAGGCTATAAAGGATTAATTCTTCTCTTATATTATCAAAGAGCAGCTGTGAAAGGACAAAATCCACTGGAAAACTTGTGTTTACAGTTCTTACGACTGATGTATACCGCGATGTGTTAGCAACGGCCTCCATATCATGTTTTGCTTTCCCTTTTCTTCTGACAGAATGGAAAACCCTCTTTTCTTTGTCAAGCCTGATTTTGAACACCCTACGCCAGCCGACTTTGTGTAGGGTTCCCCTCCTAAGTGACTGCTGTCTTTCTGCTTTGCCTGTGGACTGGAGCGATGGTTTGTTGAGAGAGACGCTACAGAGAAATGAACAACCCAGCCTTGAGCGTGTGAAGAAAAGCCCGGGGCTTTTTTGTTTTCAGGATAGGTAAACTCTATCTATGTTCGCATTGGACCACATGGGAGAAAAGAGCTAAGCTGGACTATCAGAGAGAGCGGGACCGAGTGACAGAGACACGGGGATTCAGTAATTCAGAGCTTAGATTTCTAGAGACTGCCCTGGATTTCCTTTCTTCTTTAAATTTATAATCCACCATTGGCTTGTCAGAGAAAAAAGAGCATACTACAATGCTTTTTAAAACAAAGCTTCCATGTTTATTTCTTTCTCTCCCCGGCTCTCTCTCTCTCTGGATTGTACATAGTTCACGCTGGCCTTGAACTCTTGATCCTCCTTTCTAAGGCCCCTGATTGGAATTACAAACATGCATTACCATTCTGGCCACATTTCTATTTTAGCTTATCCAATGAAATCTAAATATCATAATGATTTGTTATCAAGTTGCCACTAAATAATAGATGTTGGAAACAAAATGGTAGATGTGAAGAAGACACTGTACTTTGTGGGAATTATTAATTCTCCTACAAGTGTAACAATAACTTACGTATGTAACTCCTTTGCACCTAAATTCCTCTGTCTGTAAAATGATCTGAGAAACTTATGTGTTGCTTTTATTGGTTAATGAATAAAGCTGTTTCGGTCAATGGCTTAGCAGAATAAAGCCAGGCGTTTTTCTCCGGGTCCCAGAAAGCCACACCCTAACTTGTTCCCACCCCTTGAAGATAATTGGTTAACAAAGCATCCCCATCATTCACTCATTTTTACTTCCCAATAATGATTTCCCCTCTCTTTGTTCCTCATGGTCTCTTCCCAACGATGCTCTCATCCAGATCCACTCCCTTTCTGTCTCTCATTAGAAAACAGACGGGCTTCTAAGGAATAGTAGTGAAACACAAGATACAACAAAAACTCATGCCTTCTAATTAGACAAAGCAAACCAACAGAAGGAAAAGAGTCAAAGATAAGGCACAAGAAACAGAGACCCACTCCTTCACACTCGCAGGAATCCCACAAAAACACCAAATTGGAAGTCTTAATGACCTATAGGGTAAGATGAATTTCTCTCTGTTGAGATATATACACATATATTTATCACATATATGCATTTGTATAATAAAGTAATAAGATAATTTTCTTTTAAAAAGGAAAAAGAAAAGCCCTGTCCACAGCATGAGACAAAGAACCTCCCAAGATGATGTTGCCTTCCCTTTCAGCTGACCATCTTCTGCTGGGCATGTAACCTGCCCTTGGGACTAGTTTGTTTCGTTTGCTTGGTTAGAATTACCCCAAAATATTTTATATTATCTGAGTCTGTTATGAAAGGTGCCGTTTCCCTAATTTTCTTCTCAATCCATTTGTCATTGGTGTATAAGAGGGCTACTGATTTTTGTAAGTTTATTTTGTATCAGGCCGCTTTGCTGAAAGTGTTTATCAGCTGTAGGAGTTCCCTGGTGGAATTTCTAGGGTCACTATGCATACTATCATATCATCTGCAAATAAAGATACTTTGTTTCTTTCTAACTTGCATCTCTTTGCTCTCCTTCAGTTGTCTTATTGAGCTAACAAGAACTACAAGGTACTAACATATTGAGTAGCTATGGAGAGAGTGGACAACTTTGTCTTGATCCTTATTTTAGTGGAAACACTTTGTTGATTTGTTTGTTTGTTTCTCTCCGTTTAAGTCGATGTTGGTGATGAACGTGCTGTAAATTGCCTTTATTATGCTGAGGTTATATCTCTGGGATTCCCTAATCTCTCTAGGGCTTTTATTATGAAGGGGTACTGGATTTTTGTCAAAGGCCCTTTCTATATCTAATTAGATGATCATGTGGGGTTTTTTTTTCCTTTAAGCTTGTTTATATGATAGGTTACATTTATCAGTTTACATATGTTGAACAACCCCTGCATCTCTGGGATGAAGACTACTTGATCATGGTGAAAGACTACTTGATCATCTTTTTAATGTGTTCTTGAATTCAGTTGGCAAGTATTTCATTGAGAATTTTTGCATCCATTTCTATAAGGGATCTAGGTCTGTAATTCTCTTTCTTTGTTGGGTCTTCATGTAGCTTCAGAGGAGCTGTGGCTCCATCATCACTTCCTGAAAGGAGGCAAAATACAAAGTTTCTCAGACCCATTTTACAAACAGAGAAATTTGGGTGCGGATGAGTTACATACATGAGTTATACTTACACTGACTTTTTCTTTTAGATTTAAACATATATTATTTAGTGTCTACTTGATAACAAATCACTTGATAACAAATTGGACAATGTTCTTTGTGCTACTCTTTTGTGGGATAATTTGAGGAGTGTTGGGGTTAGTTCTTCCTTGAAAGTCTGATTGAAATCTACCTGAGTTAAAAGCATATTCTTTGGTATTTTTTTGTTTGGGAGACTTTTCATGACTGCTTCTGTTTCACTGAGAATTGTAGGTCTGTTTAAACTGTTTACTGATCTTGATTGAAGTGGTATGTACTGAGATAATTATCTGTTTCTTTTAGATCTTCCAATTTGGTAGAGTACAGGTTTTGAAAGTATGTCCTTATGATTCTCTGGATTTCCTTGATGTCTGTTGTTATGCCCCCCCTTTAAAAGTCTCTAATTTAGTTCATTTGGATATTGTCTCCTTGTCTTTTAGTTACTTTCAGTAAAGTTTCCTCAACACTATTGATTTTCTCAAAGACCAATTCTTTCTTTCATTGATTCTTTATATTTTGTTTGTTGGTTTGTTTCTATTTTATTGATTTCAGCCCTGCCAGCACTCTGTTTGGGTGTGATTTCTTCTTGTTGTTCTAGAGTTTTCAGGTGTGCTGTGAAGTTACTAGTATGAGATCTCTCCAAGCTTTTTCACGTAGGCAATTAGTGCTGTGAACTTGCCTCGTAGAACTGTATTCATTGTGTATTCATTGTGTACCACAGTGTAGGTATGTTGTGTATTCATTTTCGTTAAGTTTTAGAAAGTATTTAATTTCTTTTCTAATATCTGTCTTGACCCTTTTCATTCAGTAGCGAGTTGTTCAGATTCCATGAGTTTACAACTGTTCTTCTACTTCTATTCTGGATAACCAGCTTTTTTTTTTTTCTGAAGTGGTCAGATAGGAAGCATTTCCTTGAGTATATTGAGACTCACTTTGTGTCCAAATACATGGTCACTTTTACAGAAAGTTCTATAGGCTACTAAGACAAAGATGTATTGTTTTGTATTTGGTCTTGTCTTTGACTGGTGGGTGTTTTGTTCCTTGTTTCGGGTGCCCTCTCTGGTTCTCAGGAGAGTGTGGTGGCTGTGTGTGGCCTGGTAGAAAATTCCTCTGGGATCCTGATAAGTATAGCTACTGGGAGTTCCTGGTAAAATGTGTTCTCGGTATTAGGATCTGTCACTTAGGAATGGGGTTGGGCCTTTTAGGTGGGGCAAGCTGAGGGTGCCCACAGGTGGGAAGAAAGTAGGGTGTTCCAATCAAGATCTGTTTAGTCCCCTGGCAATCAGGGCAGAGAGTGTGAAGAGGCCCCAGCAGTAGCATCCTACATAGCTGTGACCGAGACTAAGGGCTTGGACATGGAAGCGAGGATCAGAAAGTAAAGATCTGAAGCTTGCCTCGCTTCCTTGCTGGCCCACTTGCTTTTCCAGGCTCTGCTGGCGGGTTCCCAGAGAATTCCTTCTGGAGTTGGGGGCGGGAACAAGAGGATGAGTGGGGAAGGAGGTTGGAGGAGAAAGTATATGGGATCGGTTGGAGATAGGGCAGAGAGGAAAGAGAGGCCTTGGCAGGTGGCCTGCTATGCTACAGAGCTGGTGATGGAACTGGAAGATTGGACGTGGAGGAAGGGAGAGAGCGGTGAAGATCTGCTGCAAACCTACCCAATCCCCTGGCTGCAGTAGCCTGGAGGTTCCCGGAGAATTGCCTGCTGAAGTTGGGGCTGTAAGAAAGCACGGAGTAGACAGGGGGTAAGGGTCCAGAAGAGGGTCTACATGATCCATTGGAGGTAGAGGCAGAGAGAAAGGCGAGGCTGCAGTAGGTGTTTGTGAGAGCCAAAGTGAACATTTTCAGTTTTTATCCCTATGCCTACGAGATCCATGAAACAAATGTGCCCCTGACCTGCAAGTCCCTGGCCCAAGGACAGACAGGTCCTGAAATGCTGGAGGCTGTATTTATGGGAGCCACATGGTTTTGGTCCTTTAAATGAGTTTGTTTGACCTATCTCCTCCGGATGTGCTTGATCACACATGGGCAGGAGGTTCAAAGGCAGGAAATACGTCAGGATGTATGCTTGCCCCTGATTGGACCCAATGAGAAATACTTTAAGCCCCTGCAAACTGTGACTCAGAGCCACTTCCTGGGAAACCAGAGATGGACCCAGCCAGAGAATTCATCAACCTGGCCAGTATTTGGCTTTTGATCTATGCTGGTCTGATTCTCAACCAGTGGGATTAATGTGGTTTGTTCAAGAACTGGGAATGAGACTGGGGTTTGGATTTGGAGGAACAGAGGGAGAGGTGAAGATTTGCATTAGGCTATCTGCTTGTTTATCTGGGTGATTACATTTGTGTGTGTGTGTGTGTGTGTGTGTGTGTGTGTGTGTGTGCAAGTCAGGGAATTTGCAGGAGTAAGATCTCTTCTTCTACCACATGGGGCCCAAGGATCAAATCCAGGTCATCTGGCATGGCAGCAGGCGCCTTTCCCCCTGAGGTATCTTGTCAGCCCATGACAGGAATTTTTTTTAAACAATGTTCACTGATGATTTATCACACCCCTGTGAAAACTCAGAATGACAAGATATTTAAAAGCCAGTTAATGTCTCCTTGCTGCTAGTAGGGGGGAAAAAAACTACAAAGAAGGAAATTAACTAGAACACAGGACTGAGCCAAGAACCTACACAACAAGCCTTGTCTTGCATTGTCTATAGAAGGTTCACCAGGATAGATCACATCCAGAGACATAGGCAAATGATAACAGATTTAAAATCAGTCATTAAAAGCACATAGACTATCTCCTCTACCCATTAGTGGACTCAAATTAGATATCAGTAACAGAAAAAAAAAAACTTCAGATATTTGATAGTTAAGGTTAAACACTTAAATATTCCTCCACTAGTCAAGGCAGAGAGCTAACAATTGCACTGGATGAAAGAATACAGCGTTCTGAGTTTAGAGTGTTGTTAAGGCAGTGCTAATGGTTACAGGGCGACCCTCAATTCGTAGTTCCTAGCTGAAGAATTAAGAACCGCATAACCTGGGAGGCAGCAGGAATATGCACATAAGAACAGAAATCCATGGAGCTGAAAAACAGAAAGACGTAAACCATTGAAACTGAACCCAAGTCTTCAGTCAAGACAAACGAATCATCCGGTCAGCCCAATGCTTATTATATAATCCAATGGATAATCACAGAGATCAAAAACAGGGAATTTAAGGTCCTGGTGGTCTCAGGCGAGACTGTAGCCAAAGAGTCAAGGAACGAACACCATTTTGCTCCAGCAGAGAGAACAGGAAGAGCGACCTTCAGCTTGATTTATGACACTAATGTCGCACTGATCCCAAAGGTGACAACACACAAAAAGACAGATCCGCATCTGTCAGAAATTTTACACTGCAATAATCCCAAATAAAGTACTAGTAAGCTAAACCCCAGCAATGAATAAAAATAACTGTATGCTATAACTAGAGCTTATTCTAGGTGCTGGTTCAATGTTTAGACAGCCAAACGTTTCTATATTAGTAATTAATAAGCTTAAGAAAAAAAACATGATTATATTAACTGTGAATAAAACACATGATAGAATTTCATATCCACCCATAATGTATATTGTCAGTTTATAGAAATAGAGCCATCCCTCCATGCCCTAAGGAGATTATTCAAGAAGAGCTTTGTCTACCATCTCACTTAATGTGGGATGCTGAAGAGTCTCCCTCAGATACCGAAAACAAGACAAAGGTGTTCATTCTTATAGAAAAAAATGCTAAAATTCCCTGCAATAGGGAAGATGAAGTAAGGTGCTTGGATTGAATAAGAAACGTAAATAAAATTGCACTTGTACCTGTCATGACTGTCTAAACAAAACTAGATAAAGGATTCCTAACTCAATTCCATTTCTATGCCTTCAACAGCAAAAAGAACTTAAAAAGAAATACAGATGATTTATAACTTCTTTGTTACCATCCTCTAAATACAGAATTGTTTTCAAATAAAAGGGTTTTAATTTAATAAATAGAACAAGCCAGTTGTATCTGTAAGTTACATACAATATCAAGAAAAAGTATCTAGATTGCCTAGAATATTATTTTCAACAACATTTTTAAGGTCAGTTGACAAATTTTTCATTAATAATGAAACAGGCAAATTAATTCATCACATGCTTGTCTGATTTTGTAATCATCAACTTGTCCTTAACAATTCCCCCTTTATATGTTATAACATTTTAGATTATTATAGCTGACTTGCCTATTTTATGAATCTTCACTTCTTGAGTATTCTATAACCTTGATGATAGGAACACTTTAATTAAGATTAAACTGCTTTGAAAAAGTAAAATGAAAATTAGAATTTACTTCATTTTAAAAACCTTTTGGCGTGAAGTTCTTTGGTGATAGTTTCAGTGCAGTCTGTTCTGAAATTATGAAAGATTGGGTTTTAGTAAACTTTAAAGGGTTAACTTTTGTGAATTCTTTGGGAATTTCCTATGCTGTATTTTGATTGGACTCATGCCCTCCCCGATTTCCTTTCGCATCTACTCCCTCCATTTTATACCCAGCCAACTTGGCCTCCTCATTTATTATTTCAGAGCCACCAGATCCTGTTAATGTTGTCTATACTCTTTGGTGTTTGGCCATCACCAGAGGGTGTGAGGTCAGCCAGTAGCCATCCCTTTAAAGAAAGCTGACTCTCCCTCACCTGGAAACCATCAGCTACCAATAGCTTCTTGGGTCTGGGTGGAAATTTGTGCTCCACATCCCTCTCCACACTAGAGTTTCATCTGAGCTTCAGCTGGCCTAGGTCCCGTCTCCCCACGCTGTCCCAAGCTCTCTACGTCCATATGTGCATCTGCCCCACTATGCATAGAAAACAGCAATGACCACACCATCCAGTGTCTCTGGCCCTCCCAATCTGTCAGCCTCCTCTTCCAAAACGGAGCACATTTTAAAAATTTTGTCATTTTCGCTATATCGTTTTTTCACTTAAAAAAATGTTTACCTTTAAAATGAATCATTTTGATACTGTCGTTCTGGAAAATTCGTTAGGAAGTTTTTGGATGCCATCAGAATGAAGTGTCTGGATCAGAAAAACAATGTTTAGCCTGACAAATTAACACAGCCATGGCAGTTAAAAGAGGAGAGAATTAACATCTCGCAGTTCCTCCATCCAGGAGTCAGAGACCATTGTCGCCTGATGGAAATGAAGGTGCCCTTCCTCCAGCAGCTCTGGGGAGAACCCAATCCAGTTCCCCATTTCTGCAGCATCCCTTCTTATGGCCACATCACCCAATCTACCCCCATCATCCAGTGGCCATCTCCACTCTACATCCAGAACCTCGTTTTTCCTACCTCGTATAAAGATATATGGGGGGTGAATTTGGGACCCACCTAGACCATTCATAATAATCTCAGCAGAGTAAGACCCTTAACCCAGTCCTGCCTACAAAAGTCCTTTCCTTCCATACAAGGGATTCACAGGTCCTAAGGTTCCAGAGCTGCTATTGTGGAGCAATTATTCTTCTCTGCTAGGTCATTAAGCATGGCATAGTGCAAGGTCATCTCTATCTAATGTGCCATTTAGCCCAGAGCTGCGTGTGGTTGAGTCCTTTCTTCTAAGTCTATTTTAGAGAGATCAGAATTCCATTTTCTTCCGCTGCTTTTCCCATGGCCATTTTCAGGTGACCTTTCATTGAGAAATATGGATCTAATCAACAATACGTAGGAACTACATACATATAGCTGCTAAGTGTATATAAGTTCTATTCCCAAAGTTAACAAATCCATTTGCCTATCAAAATTCATTCACAGATAAAGACAAAGATTACCAATAGCTTTAGGAAACATTCAAATTCGTGGCTAATTAAGGATATGCAAATACAGTAGGTTAAGTCCTGTGTCTTTTTAATGTTGAGTAAGGCACCAAATATCCATTTGGTCTCAACAAATGCAAACACATCACATTAGCTTTAAATCTTTTGTGTAAAGACAAAGACATGCATCAGCATCCTAAAAATAATCTCAGCTCCATCTTGGCGCTCCTCAGTCAAAAGCTTTGAGAGTGAGAATAAACTATGTTACCGCCAAGCCGAGCAGGTAATTCTAATTCATGTTTAAAAAAAAATTTTAAGAAAACTATTCTAGATAGTTTTTAAGAATCAAAAGGCTTTAGGAGTTGCTCTAAATCATTCACATTGGCCAGTATAGAACACTTCACCACTCTTTGTCCCCCAGAGGAAAGTGTTGATGCAAAGAAGCAATGCAGAATAAAATTTGCCCTCTTTCCCCCCGGCCTCTCTGTCTCTCTCTCACACACACACACAGACACACAGTATGTGTGTGTGTCTCTGATACTGTGTGTCTGTGTGTGTGTGTGTGTGCGCGCGCGCGCACGCGCGCCTGCTCACATGTGCATGAAGGAGTGGATACAAGTCCCAGGAATGTAAAGAAACTTCTCCATCAGTATGTCGCATTATAGCGTGAATTCTAATTGTTCTTAATAATAAAACCCGGAGTCAGATATTAAGGGGTGAAAACTGAAAGATCAGAGAAGCAGAGCAGCCAGCCCCTAGAGTTCTTGCCTCTATGAAATCCAGACTGAAAAGAGGCGTAGTTTGTCTCCTGCCTGCCTTCTGTTCCTCTCTCTGCCCAGCCATCTCACTTCCTGCTTGTCTATACAGCCCTCCAGACCTCGATGGCTAACTAGTGGCTAGCTTCACCCTCTGATCTTCAGACGAGACTTATTTGTTCGAGCACAAAGAAAATATTCACCACATTGCACTCTGGATTCTTCTTAAACTCTAAGTACCATAATGCTTCAGTGTGCTACCAGTGCTCCCAAAGAGAGAGAACAAAAGGAGAGAGACCAGGATAAGGCCGGGGTAGGGACCAGCCTCCCAAGCTCTCGATAAATCAAGAATTCGAAAAGGTGTTGTCTTATACATTAGTCGTCAACACTGACGGACATTTTCCTTTTGTTGTTCTCCTTATAGAAATACAGAGAACATTAAAAATAAGTGGGATGCTAGCCACTAAAATAGCTAGCCACACAAACTCTACGTCTAGAGAAATTGAAAGTTTGAAAGAATAAACTTTAAATTTTTGGCAGTTAAATTTCTGTATAATGCTGCTAGTGTTCTCTACGTATCAAATGGATCATTATCACCTCAACTTCCATTGACACAACTCAAATGTTACTTACTCTATTATATACAGCCCCCATTTATCTCAAAATATCTGATATTATTTTACCCACATCTGATGTACGCGCTCTGATCAGAATTTAATTCTACTTTTAGTGAAGCGGAGAGCGTGTTTTGTCTCAGCTCTATAGCACTCATATTCAACGTTAACTTCTAATTCTCAATGTGTTCTGTTACAATTATGGAATAATAGAGAGTATGCCTGCAGCTGGTCTAATACCTTTAGATTCCTGTGGCTCACGATGAAAGACCATGCAGCCCAGCATGCCTCGTATTTCAAAGGTTGGGAGCTGTTAGCATTGCACTTCTATCAAAATTCCTATTAATTTTTTTTGGCTGTCAACCTACATGTAAAATTACTTTATCGCTTTTCATTGGGATAGAAGAATAAAGAAAATGTGTGTTTATTTCTAGCTAATTATCTAGGCCAACGTGGAGAAAGAAACTTAGAAAAAGTCAACTCTGTTATAGCTTACGAACAGCCGATTTGCAAATATTTGAATACTGAAATGACCCAGTTATGCCACCGTGCAGCCATCTCCACGCTGGGTGGTATTGTGTGCCAGGAACTGTGTTGGTCACCAGGGATAGAGCAGTGAGCAAGACAGAGCCCAGCCCCTGGGAAGCAACCATTCTCCTACGAATGACAGACAATAAACAGTGTGATTAGTGACTAAACATGATTATGAGGGAGAGAGGAAGAGAGAGAGAGAAGAGAAACATACAACTGACATCCAACAAAAGTATTGAAATGAAGCGTAACGAGTAGAGGAAGATTCTATAACACAGCCCTGAGAAAGAAACTGGATGAGAAGTTAGAAAGATGGAGAACAAAAAGATACAGGGCACAGCATGAGGCTTGGCGGGGCTGGGGACCAGCCTCCCATGGTCCTTACCCAGGAATACGGCAGCCATCAAACTGAACTTGCCTACAAGCAATAGAAAGTCGTCGAAAAATTTGAATAGCTTCCCCTGCCTTCTAAGGGAGAGACAACCCAATCTAAGACACAAAGGCAGAAGACTGAGCAAGAGGCCCCGGGGACTTCCCTGGTTGAGCTTCCAAAGGCAGACACAGCTATTCGCAGTCTCTTTGGAAATCTGCATTGGAAACAGAAGTTGGCCCTAAGTGGGATGGAGGGCCAGCGGGCCTTGGGTGTGGAAGTTGCAAAGGACTCCCCTTTGGTGACTCATCCAGCAAGAACAGAGTTTACTGAGAGGGAAGGCACAGCAGGAAGACTTGTCTCATAGAGCAAGGGCCTTGGTGACTGGGATGCCTGCAAAATATCCAAGGCACCAAAAAGCAGATGGCGGTTAATCTGGCTTTTAAAAAGGTCTAGGATAAAATATAAATTTGTCTTCTAAACTTTAGTAAGATTTCTAGTAGTACTTTTAGCACAGTTTCTTCAGACAAACATAGGTTCCTCTATTTATTTCACCTTGGGTGAGGTTGGCAGCTCTCCATGCCACAGAGATATATTCTCCTATAATCTCCTTCTGAGATACATAACTTTCCTGAGAATATAATGTTACTTTATATAGCTATACAGAACATTACCAATCCCATTCTTGTTTTTATAACATAGATGTCTTCTAATAACTTATAATAAGCGATAATGTAATTAACACTTTTGTATCGCTCTGTACTTTTCATGAAATTTAGTCAACAGGAAATACTATGTGATGTATATGCTTAGTGCATACAGACAGAGTTAAATTAATTCATCATTTCTAGACATGGAATGGAACACAAGGTAAGTTGGCAGGACTGTTTGCTTGTTGTTTGTTTTGTAACCAGTTATAAAGATTTTGCTTGCAATCTTAAATGTTTTAAAAACTGCTAGTGGGTGTATCATATCTCTTTCGACACGGAAAAGAAAATCTCTCAGTTTATAGGATGACACAGACATGCTTTGTATAGAATAAGAACAGTATAGTAGTACATTAAATTCCCTGTCTTTCTTCCCTTTTAAAAGACCCAAAAATTCCCATGAGAATGCCAGGGTCTGAGGGTTGGGAGTGTTCCATAATGGCAGAGTGTTTGCTTATAAGCATGAAGTCATGGCTTTGATATCAAACAGCAAAAGGGGCAGGGGAATAACCAGTATCAAACTTTCTAAGCAGCTCTAATGGGACATGAAAGCTGTCTTCGTCTCCCATCTTGGTCTACCTAAGCCACACTTGAACTGGTGCACATTACTATTTGTAGGACTGGTTGGCATTAACTTTCCTGAAAAGCCAAAAGAAATCATATTTTTCCAAGGCCAGATCTTTGAAAGTAGCACCCAGCCTGACCAGAGCCCCGGGGAATAGAGAACTATCAGGTAAAAGGGGTGACATGGTCCCTCCTTAATGCTTCCTTCCAAAAATGCTTCAGCAACACCAGAAAGGCATGTGGGCAGCCGGCTCCCTTGAGAGGCCTGCTCACTGCTGAGCGTGGAGGAGCGTGGGCGCTTAGTGAGAGATATCATCCAGCCACTGAAACCCTCTGCCTCCTCCAGTCCAGCTGCAAGCTGGAAATTGAAGGGATGCCTTAAAAACATGAACTCCTCTCCTCTGCCGGTGGGATATCTTTATCCTTGAGCAGTCTCTCCCCATGGCAGCCTTCGGTCTCTGAAAATGTAAAAATTGCCTTTTGAGCCAACGCAAATGAGGGCTGAATCCATTCATCATTTCCCTCTGGGTTCTTATTCACTTCTAGCTGTAGGACGCGTGTAAACATGGTATCCAGACACTCAGGTTGTCACAGGGAGTGATTTTCTTGTTCTTTCTCTGACAGATAATATTTCTCACTTTGAATGATTTTTATTATTTTTCTTTTGAGTTGCAAGGCAAGTTCCAAATTCTATTCAGGTTTGCTCTGCTTTTCGAACCTTGTCCCCTGTTCACTACCCAGCGACAAACACTGTTGACATGAAATGCAGGACTCTACTCTTAGTTTTTTGGTGAGTTGTATTTGTGTCACTTAGGATGGTCAAGGCTCTTTGGATAGGAAAGTGTTCTAAACCCTCAGCGGCAGAAGACAGACTAACAGTGATCCACAGTCAGAGACCTTGTAGGACACAGAAAACAGCAGATGTTGTTGGCAAACAACAAAGAGGAAGTACACCCAAGGGTGTCTCCAAAGCAGACCAGTGCTGGGTGGTGGTGGCACACACCTTTAATCCCAGAACTTGGGAGGCAGAGGCAGGCGGATCTCTGTGAGTTTGAGGCCAGCCTGGGCTACAGAGCAAGTTCCAGGCCAGCTAGGGCTGCAGAGGAACCATCTCGAAAAGCCAAAAAGAAAAGGGAAAAGAAACAATTGAGTGATCCGGCTCAGAAGTGACCTGCCCCAAGCACTTCCATTTGTGAATCTTTAGCAGACTATGTAGTCAGGAAAAAGAACTATAAAATACAAATCTAATGTGTTTCTCTTATGGTAATGAGCCAACAAAGACAAGAAATGACTGAAGAACATCCAAGTCTGTTGATGTAAAACACCTCTCAACTCAAGGAGATTGTGAGACCTCTCATTCCCAACCCAAACATGAAAGACCATGGCCTAGCAACACAGATTCAGATTGCGGCAACCCAAACATGAAGGACCGTGGCCTAGGAACACAGATTCAGATTGCGGCAAACAGCATGTTCCAATACGGTGAGAGTTGTCTGAAGTTTTTGCACTTCAGACAACAGAGCTACAAGTCAAGGCTCTCTTGACATTGGAGGGCCAGTCAGGTAGATTAGAACAAAGTGCAGGAATCTCGCCTGTAGGACCTGGATGCTGTCTGATGACATTTTTAGCTTCTGGGTTGATGGAAGATTAATAGTCTGTGGACACATGGAAAAAGTTCTTTACTGATGATTGCACGGATGATGGGTCAATCACATGTGGGATACTTTGACCCTGGAACAACAACATTCCTGCTCTCCAGGATCATGAGGCTTCAGCCAGTCCATCAGCCTTGGAGAATCTTTAAGGCATGTGTGGCTGTCCCCCACATCCCTCCCAAACTTCAAGTCACTTAAAAAATCCTTTTTTTTTTTTTTTAATTTCAAAAGCTTGTAGAGAAAGTTAAGCAAAGCTTGCCAAAGACCAAAGAATTAGAAAGCACAGCTTTTAGTCCAGCTGCTTATAGAACATCGTGAGAGGTAAGGGTTTGCATGGCGCTGCTGGAAATCACAAGGCGGGACGTGTTACTCTCGTCTCTCACATTCATGCCCTGAGTATAATAAATTACAGACGCTAGCTGAACAATTCAAACCTGGTGTCTGTGTGACCAACGATTTGGGACACTCTTCTAGAAGTCAGTGACAGACTTGGCTCTGGATATTTAAGAGCCAGGCAAAATATAAAGGCTGATCAGGTAGGCATGATAGTATCTACAAGGTAAAAGTGACAAAGAAGCAGACAGGTGCGTAGGCGCATCCCTTTAATCCCAGCACTCGGGAGGCAGAGGCAGGCGGATCTCTGGGAGTCCAATCTAATCGACATAGTAGATTCCAGGATACCCAGGCCTACAGAGTAAGTCCCTGGCTCAACTATAAATTAATTAAAAATAAATTTCCTGTACAAAGCATTAAAACAACAACATCTGACCCTGGGGTGCTCATGAATAAAACACGGGTCACATAATAAGTGCTTGCAAAGGGCCTGTCTGAGACAAACTCTAAGGATATAGCTTGCTCTATATTTCACTAGTAAAACCTGTAACTACAGCCTTATAGACCTTGGCTTAACATGTCACAAATCTTTTTGCTATTGTTTTCACATTTAGCGGTTATTACAATGATGATTTGACTGTGGTTGCCAATACCCTCCTCATTAAGGTTATCCAGGAGATGAAGGAGGAGGAGGTACCTTTCCCAAACGGAACACCGGTCTAAAGCCCATCGCAACCCTGAGTACACAGATTGCTGAACGCAACCCTTTTCCGCTATTTGTTTATGTCCCCGTGCTATCTGCGAACTTCAACTTGAACACCTTCAGGCTTGGAATTCATCTCCAGCTTGGCTACAATTCCCTCCCCCTTGTTGGCATGACCTTCCTGATCATCTCTGTGCAGCCTCTCTAGAAATTTGTGTTTGACACCCTTGGTACGTAAAACGAAGTGTTTCGTACATTCCATGCCTGTTCCTCTGTAGCAGCTGCTTTGAGGGACTATCACGAGATCAATGACTCCACTCGAGCTTTTCCGACAGCTGAGTCTTCTGGGGAAGATAACAGCGAAGCACTTAAGAGCATAGACTACGGCCATAACAATAACTATCCTATGGATTTTACGGCTCTTTATATTTTAGCAACCTACTTCACGTTCATCACTGCAGCTGCTTCTTCCAGGAGTCCAGTGAAACAAGCAAAGCAGGAGTTATGGCTCCCATTTCTTTCTTCAGATTAAAAACCCTGACTTCCAAAATGGCAAATCACCTTAGCCAAGGGCACGTGACTAAGCCAAGATAGAGTAGAGCATCATGGGAGACATTGCTCGGGTGCTTCACATCCTGCACAGCACCATACACAGAGAAGTTTCATAAATATTTTCTCAATATTCAGGAGAATGTTTGGCAACACTCACTTTGACTCCTAAAGATGGACGGTTTGGAGAATATTACAGGCAAGCGTGATCAGAATGGACCACAAGTAACCCTATATAACACTCCGAATTTGTGGACTATAGAAAAGTCACATATTATGTATGACCCCATCCTATATAATTTTAATACGTAGGAAAGATTACAAATGGAGGCCACCTAAATCTGAGATGCAGATTTAAATTTAGATGACATATGATAGAGCCAAGATCTTCATAAAAAGAATGGGATTATTCTTCCTCCCTGGGAAAGAGAGATTATTTAGGAAATAGAACCCTAAAATTTAAAACTTTAAGCCAAAAGGGAAAAAAATCAAGGCTACAATTGCATTTACTGGAATTCTTTCTACTACACAAGAAATATTTTAAAAACTGCCTTTAGGCCCACTGACCAAAGCTAATTGGACTACATTTGTACATTTATAAAGAAAAATGAAAAGGACTGTATGCAACAATGGGTAATGTTTTAGCATCTTGCAAAGTGAGAAGAATCAAGATCTAAAAACTTATTTCTGTGTGTCTATGTGTGTTTTATTAAATATATCACATTTAATGTGCGTTGTGTATTTACACGTGTATAGTCTGCATAGATACATTTGTATAGAGCTACCAGGATTTACTTATATGCATATATACATTCTTTTTAAATTGGACATTTCATTTTATGTGTGTGGCTATGTTTTGCCTGCATGCATGTCTGCACACCATGCCGGTACTGCCCATGGAGGCCAGAAGAGGGTATTGGATAGCCTGGAACTGAGTTCCAGAGAGGTGCTGGTTGTCAGGTGGTCTGAGAATCAAACCCAGGAGGTCTAGAAGACCAGGAAGTACTCTGGTGCACATAGAATTTTATTGTTCATTGTGACGGTTTCAGGTACATGCCAGGTTGTTGTCAACAGGAGTCTAATCTCTGACACACTGAATATTTCCATAAACAACCAAGTAGATTGTTGGTGATTAGAAAAATGATAACGTCATGAAGGCGGCTGATGATTTGACGTTGATGTCAAGGTACTGGATGCTACCCTTCCCTTGTACATTGGTAACTTGGGTTCACCGTGCGGTTTTGAGTCAGAATAGGAAGGTGAACTGGATGAAAAGTGACGATACCCGGGTTGAAAAGGAGAAGGCTTTGCCTGTTTTTCAACACAACTCTTCCACAAGTGAGGCACATCACTGTGGTTTTGAGTAACAGAGGTGATAATGAAATTCACCAGGTTGTCATTTGCTGGGGTGTAGATTCTCTGCGAGTCCATGTGGAGAGGGGACACCTCATTTAAGGGAGCAGGGCGATGCGTTAGAATTTCTTCAGGGGGTCTAAAGGAGCTCGAAGTCGCCAGAGAAAAGTCCCTTCTGATTCCGTCCATTGTATCAGAACCTCCCTGGGCAGTAGAAGGCTTCTGTCTCAGATAGACGTTTGAGATGCTGGACCTGGACAGTGGATTGCTCTCGCTGGTTTGGACAGCTACCCCCAAACTGTGGTCGTCCATGTTGTCCAAGTCTGGACTGAAATGTTTGTTCTTAAAATCCGGAAGTGATGGGGCAGCCCCCTGGGAAGCAGTCTTTACCCCAATTCTCCTTTTCATTCTCTCTATAAGATGGGGACAGTCACGCAAGAAGTTTGGGTTCTGATAGAACTGTAACTTACATGAGGGAGAAACTCCTTTTTCTTCAGCCAGGAAGTCAGGGAGAGATGCAGATCTCTGGAAATTCTGCCTCATTTTCTTAAATCCGTATAGATTCAGCTGTCGGACCAAACTTTTCATGCTATCAGTTTCAAATATTCTGAAGGGGGCCTTTCTTTCCAACACCTCTCTTTTGAAGAGTTCTTCATTGATCACTATGTAAGTCCCGGCCTCATCCCACCAAATAGATTTAAATTTATCACTTCCCACTATTTTCCAAAGCTTTCTGGGAAAGGTCATAGAGAATAAATTACTGTCTTCATCTGGCTCGGCGGCACAGAGGGTATGGGGCGGCCTCTTTATTGAGAACCGCTGAGCCAGGACCTGAAACGCACTCTCCTCAATGATAGCCCACAAGTCTGAGTCCCCCTGACCTGTGTCCTCACACAGAGGATGGGTGGAAGGGGTCTCTGAATCAGCTGACGTGTCATGAGGGGAAGCATCCGGAATTTCTGAAGAAGCATCCGGGATTTCTGAAGAGGGGTCCGGGATATCTGAAGAGGCGTCCGGGATTTCCGAAGGTGCCTCTGCCATTTCCTGCACACGTTACACTATCTGCACATGCCCCACATCTGAACGGCTTTGTGATCTGCAGCTTCCAGCAGTGCTACAGGAATCCTGCAAATGAGAGTAAGCAGAGAGTAGGCAATAGCATCACAAAGGTCAGTCTGAGAGCTGTGACATCACAGAATGGCTTTGGGCTCCTAGTGATCCCGGAACAGCATTATGCCCAAAGCTGTTCTGTCCTATGCAGAAATGCTCCCTGTAAGGTGAAAGATTACTAACTTAAGATTTCAAAATCTCATTCCTAAAGACACTTCCTTTTTCTCCTTCTTTTTTATTATTCTTTTTATTATTTGAAACAATTTGAAATTTAAATATATTTTGATCGTATCCTTCCCCTCCGCATCTGTCCAGATCCCCTTCCTCCCTATCCAGCCAACTTTAAGTTCTTTCTCAAAAACCCAGTACAACAACAAAAATCCCCAAAGCCAAGGAAACAAAACACTACCCCAAAAGAAAAAAAAACAAAATAAACCACCAAACTATAACCAAATTAAAGCATAGAAAAAATAACTGTGAAGTCCATTATATGTTGGTCAACTACCCCTGAACATGAGGCCCGCCTGGAGTGGTTGATAGACCTACTGGTACTCCATTGGAAAAAACTAGTTTTTTCTCTCCATCAGGTACAAAGGACACTTCATTGTTAGCCACCTCTTCCTAGTCCAACCATAACTCCGAAGCTCTGTGCCATCTCTCCAGCCCTGATAGACTTACATTTTTATATAGAATATTTTTCCAGCCCTGATACACTTCATTCTTAGATATAATATTTTATATATGTATGTGTATAGTGATAAAAAGCTGTACATATACATATGTTTAATTGTATTTGTAAAAATAAGATAAACTCCAGCATTATAAGCCAAAATGAATGAAAATGGTAACCCTGAGGTTTAGAGTATGGCTGATGGGGTGGAAGTGAGATTCTGATTAGTGTACATTTTTAAAAATGCATATAATATATTCACCATGGTTTCCCCCCACCATCTATTTTTCAAAGTTAGGACTTTGAAATCACAAAAATATGCTGTTTAAGACAAGCAGATGACAAAGGCAAGCCCTAAAACCAAAACTCAATCTGAAATAGGTAAACCCGATTGCATGCCAAACTCATGACATCAACACAAAAGGGGAAAGAGGTGTTTCAAGTGGGCGTCTCACAAAACACAGGGCTCCTCCTGTGGCTCATTAGTTTATAGTAAGAGCAAACACAGCACGTAGTCAACAGAGTGACAGATGCCTAAATCGTCTGACAAACAGCCTGGCTCCGATGGCCACAGTGGGATGAAGACAGTAGCTGTGAGATGTTCAACGGATCCATGATTGCCTTAAGAACAACCTGCAATGAAGACAGTTTCACAAGCGGATCAAATCAGCCACTTCTGCCAAAAAAAAAAAAAAAAAAGCTGCATGCGGACCGCTAGGCATCCATCGAGCAGTAACTAGTCCTCACTCACTGGGTCCATTTAGAAGGCAACTTGTAACAAGACTATTTTACAAATAAACTAAGAGGGTTATAGACAGTAGTCTTACCACGATTTTTATCAACCTCAACCGGGACCTGACCTCATCCAGTAGATATTAGCTAACCCACACATCTTTACTGAGTAGGAAGAATGGATTATAGAGGAAGGGAAGATAATTAGATAGGAGCAATGGACATCTTTGAAAAACAAAGAGTAAACAGAAGAATAGGAAGATTATGGGACAACTTAATGAACCAGACTGGCCTTTTTCCTGGGTTGGAAGCTCGGGAGAAGTCAGTGATGCTAGGCTTTGCTGTAACACAGAGAAATGGGAAGAAATATGAGTCGTCACTGAGTGATCAGAGGTTGTCAACTGACTTTGCTCTTTTGCGATGGCATTATTTTGTTAGAAACCACACGACTTCACCGAGAGGCGATAGCCCTTGCCTGTAAATCAGATTGAATAAGCTATGGTATAACTGTGAGATTTAAACCATCTGAATCTTCACTATGAGTGAGGCTGAAACAGTTTGATGTCCAAAAGGATTGACCATTGAGGAGGGAGGGAGAGAAGAGAAAACATAGGCACAGGTTTACTTGCTTCACACAACCTCATGGAAGCTGCATCACTGACCCCAGTGTGAAATGTGAGACTAGAAGTTTCTAAGCACTGGAAATATCCAAATGACCTTCATTTTAGTGATGGTTCTCTTTCAGATCTAACACCAAAGCTACGGGCCATGAAAGAAAAAGTTGATAAATTGGACTTCATCTATGCAAAAGTCATAGCCAAGAGAAGGACAAGACAAGCCACGGACTAGAGGGAAGAATTTGTAAAAGACGTGCATGATAAAAGATGCATTAAAAACTCCTAAACTTCAACAATAAGGAAATGAATTCCAATTTAAAAATAATTCACAAACGAACATAGACACTTCACTGTGAACAAAGACAACACATGGGAATATAAAAGATTCCAGCAATGAGGTACTGCTACAGGCTGAGTGTGGAGTTCCCAGTCCAGAGCATCAGCAACAGTCAAAGGATGCCGTTCCTGGTGCCTCATGTAGCTTTCTTAGAGGTCAGTGAGGACAGAGAGGCTAACGGGATGCCCGGGTGGCCTCTGCATCTTCCCATTAACTATAGTGGCATGGCTTGAAACAACCGGGACTCTCACCCACTGCTGGTGAGAATTCAAAACATTGTAGCCACTTCACAAGAGACTTGGGCGGTTTCTTACACCAGCGCTAGATGGTACTCTTATTGAAGGGAGCTGCAAATCCCCCAGAGCTGAAAATTGATGTCCACACAAAAACTTGCTCAAGGATGTTTTGGGTAGCCTTTCCTCAAAACTGCTAAAATTTGACAGCAACCAAGATACCTCTACGTGAGTGAGTGGGTTTGGCATTCTGAACGTTTTTGAAATGTCAAAATGTGGAAACTGTGTAAAGATGAGTGTTTTAGAGCTGTGAAGGAGGGGAACACACAGAGAGGCTGTGTAGCATGGTGAAAACAACCTGGGTGGTACCATGTAGTGGATAAGCAACATTGTATATCTCTCTAAAGCAATTAGATGTACAAACGCAAGGGGTACCTAATGGAGACATATTTTTATCAGCTATTAGAAGCGCAGATCTCCAGTAAAGGGTAAGGATGGAGAGGTTATGTGCTCAGAGACAGAAGTAGAAGAGGGACACCCGCACCTTCCTGTGTACTGAATTAAGAGTGTGAAATTGCTTTAAAAAATCTTTTTTTTTTTTTTACAAAACATAAAGCATGTGTGATTGGGCCTTTTATAATAATTCAAAACAAACACTAGCAATTAGCTAAACTTGAATGTACCTTAATAGGAAGTATAAAATTTGCCTAAATGTAATGTTCTACTCTTTGTCCATTATTAAGAGGAAGCCAGAAATGCATGTTATACGGATGTTTATGGGAGAATCAATTCAATATGACCTCTCTTCTTCTCCCCCAGTTTGGTGGAGTTTGTCTATGTGAAAGCAAACTCAAACCATGGGTAACAAAGAGAACTAATAAAAATTCATCTAGGGAGAAGTAGCGTGTGTAAAATGCCAAAAAAAAAAAAGTCTTTTGTTTCCAAAGGTAACCAGAAATAAAAGATCCATACATTGATGCCAGAGGCAAGGCAAAGGGGGAAATGTCATATAGAGAAACTGAAAGAGTCTGATGGAAGAAAATTTACCAAGAATTCAAGATGAAGTGACTTCAGTACAGGCATACTGTTAAACAGCCAGTAGCTATAGGGATTTTTACAATTCTTAATTAAAGTATGTTCCATTGCTAAGTCTACCTTTACTCTTTATTCCCTCTAACGAGAAATATCTTTTTTCATCGTGTCCTTTGTGTTTAAAAAAAAAAAAAAAACTTTAAAAAGTAAATACTTATCTTTGAAAAAAAGCTACAAAATTGCTAACAGGCAAGCATCAGGAAGTTTCATTTCAATTCAGATAAACTTCAAAGTGATACAGGGTTCTGAGGGCCACTGTCTAGCCTAAAAGCAAATCAAGCTGAAGGTCGTATATAAACAAATGTGTTTATGTCTTTTTTTCCTACACATCAAGTTTCTCTTTTTCACCTAACAGGATGAAACATAGTATTTTAAACATATCTGTTTAAAGAAAGAAAAAAAAAGAAAGAGAGAGAGAGAGAGAGAGAGAAAGAAAGAAAGCCAAATTTTCTTTCTAAAGTGTGAAGTTACAAAGATTAATATTAAATCTAGACCTACGGGATCTGGAGACACTTTTAAGCACATGTTCTAACCTGAATCTCGGTTAAACGAACCATCTTTAATAAGCTTTGCTCGAGTCAGTCTCCATAAATGCTCGCCTCCGCTACATGTGTGATCTCTGTCCACAGACTGCCAGTAACTAAGGGCTCCTCTCCTGAATGAAGGTCTTGCCTAGGTACATAGACGTGTGCTCTGAAGTGGTTATAAAACCAACCACTTAAAATGGCGTGTTTGAGTCACAGGGAGTTTGATGCTACTGTAGAAATAAGTCAAAAGGCATATAAAATTCACTTGATAAAATAGCACGGAGTTACACAAGGAAGGAGACAAAATAAAATAAATTCCCCTAATGTATCGCAAATACCAAGCACTACACGCTACCTACAAAGCCATATGTTCTTCCATCTGTTCTGCTATCATCAACTAAATTTATAGTATTTGGGCTATCAGAAGGATTGTCAAATACGAGCTGGGCATGAATTTAAACCTAGGTGTTACTGTTGGGTTTTTCTCTTCCTTTCTTTTTTAAAGAAGCTACCCACTTCTACGCCCACGCTACCACTGATGGCATTTAAGGAGTTCCGATTAAGAGTCTCCCAGCATCTCTGAGGACTGGAATCAGTCATCAGAAGGTTTAGACTGGCCATCACTAACTGATCCATCTCCTGCTGTTTCAACATCTTGAGTGAGGGCTACTTAAAAAGAAATCAGAATTTCTAAAGGTAGATGAGATTCTCTTAAGGGCTAAAGGGCTGGCCTTATGGCTTTTGATTGGGAAACTCTGCCGTTTCATTGGCGGGAATGGAAGATGATGTTTTATGACCTTGTCATTGCTTCTAGCCTCCTGTTTGGCAAAGGTGGGGATTGTCACTCACTCCCTTAGGCTACGTGACAAAGTGTTAATCCTGAAATTAGCCAGAAAAACTAGTTCCACTATTTTGGCCAAATTTAAGCAAGCTTTTATTAAAATATTAAATACTGAGCAACATAGAATTTGGTCAGGACCATCACCTGGAAATTCTCCAGGTAAGTGGCCCCAAGACATGTTGAAGGGACTTAAATGGGCAAAACCAACGGGCCACCATACTCCCCCATGAGACTTTGGTGTTATCTTTCAAGAACCACAATTCCCAGAATCCCAGGAAGTTTCCTGGTCCTTGAGCAGGTGTTATTTTTCAAGAACTACAATTTTCAGAATTTTAGGAAGTTACCTGATCTTTGGGCAGGTGGGACTTACAGGTTATCTTCAGGTCTTACAAAAGGTGACAAAGAGCCATCCAAGACTCTGCTGCATCATCTGAGACTGAGTGGAATTTCTCAGTAGGCTTTGAGGAATGACATGTCTGTTGTGGGATATTTGTGCACTGTGTGAAAATGTATTGTGATTGATGTCATAAAAAGCTGAATGGCCAATAATGAGGCAGGAGGTATAGGCAGGATTTCTGGGGAGAGAAAGGAAGAGGAGGAGGATTCTAGGCATGCAGAAGAAGTCGGGAGACATAGATAGGAAACAGGAGGTGCAAGATGGAAGAGAGGTAACAGTATGTGATAGAACATAGATCAATATAAATGGGTTAATTTAAGTTATAAGAGCTAGTTAGGAACAAGCCTCACCTATAGGCCAAGATTTTATAATTAATAAGAAGCCTTCATATCATTATTTGGGAGCTGGCTGCAGGACAGAAAAAGACTTGTTACATACGACATTCAACATGGAGGCAGGCTCGAATATGCAAACATAGGGCCTGAGAAAGTTAGAAAGTTCTGGACAAGGAGCCGGATGTGGATTTCTATTTCTGCAGTCTCTCGGGTGACCCAGTGCTTGGCAGCATACAGAAACGGCTCCTGGCCACTGCCTGCTGCTTGGAGCTACCTGCTGGTGCCATGCACCATTGCCATGTGCTAAGCTGAGCCGCGTGATGGCTAACATAGCAGTTTTAGATTTGTTTCATTGATATAGATATGAATAATTTACATTGGTATAAATCTTGATTTATTGATACAAGTTTAAGGTCAATTTAGTTATATGTATATGTATTTCTGATCTTGATTAAGGTTTTGTGATTGTGTAGTTCATTTAAAAAATGTAATGTATAATTAGAAAATATAGGTTGTTAATGAATAATCATCTATAATAGTCAAGTTTGTAGTCATGTTAGTTAGATTTTCTAGATGTGCATAGATATATTTCAGATAGACATTCTTCATATCTTTCAAAGACTACAGAATATAGCATTTAAGATGTTTTAATATCTTAGGGCTTTTCTTGACAATGAGACATGTCTGCTCCTGGCAGCACCAATCTACTTCAAGAGGAAGATGGGCATTGAAGAGGCTCCTTATGGAGTTGATTAGCCATTTGGACAAGAAACTGCTCTTGACTGGACTGTTGCATAAACTGGACACAAAGAACCCGCAGAGAGAGGACTGCTAAACTTGCCTAAAGGTGAGATGATCCTTCAGGTTTCCTGTTTCATGAAAGGGTCTGCGAGACATTCTGCAGGACACAGAAGAAAGTGACTGAACTGTCTTTAAATTTTCCTGCTTCATGGAAAAGTCTGCTGGATACTATGGGCCTGTAGGGTAATGATGGATGCCCCAACATTACAGAAGAACTTTGGGTGACTGTACAGGCAGCGAGATGTCTCTGTCATTTCTAGAGTTTTGGAAGTTGCTTGTTTCTTCTTTACTTAGGTAATATTATATCCTTCTGGAGCCTTTGATGGAGTTAAAGAATAGATAGTTATAGTTAAAGTTTTCCTTTGTTATAATAAAAGATAAGATATATAAATATTGTAACTGTAATTCTTGCTTGATAACTGTTTTGTTATATGTAATTTTACTATGTTAAAGTTAAAGCCTTCCTTTTTGTTTAAACAGAAAAAGGGGAAATGGTGTAGGAGGTTCTTCTGTCTATGTGTTGCTTTCATTGGTTGAATAAAGAAACTGCCTTGGCCTTTTAATAGGGCAGCACCTAGGTAGGCAGAGTAGACAGAACTGAATTCTGGGAGAAGAAAGCAGGGCAGAGGGAGAGCCACCATGGAGCTGCCAGGTCAGACATGCTGAATCTTTCCCAGTAAGCCACGACCTCATAGTGACACACAGATTATTAGAAATGGGTTAAATCAAGATGTGAGAGTTAGCCAAGAAGAGGCTAGAACTAATGGGCCAGGCAGTGTTTAGATGAATACAGTTTCTGTGTGATTATTTTGGGTGTAAGCTAGCAGGGCGGCTGGGACAAACAAGGGGCCCTGCGCTCCATACAGCATTCCATGTGGTCAGAGAGTGCTGACGTCACTTAGTAAAGCTAGATCCAGTATCTAGGATACTAAAAGGTACAGTATGCTTAAAAATGTGCTTAGATGCCAAAGAAAGAAAATAAGGATAAACAGTAAAAGAAAAAAAACTAGTTTAAAAATAATAAAGTCTTTAAAGAGAGAGTAAAGTAATATAAAAAGCCACTTAAGGATGGGAAATACATAGGGCTTCTGGATCCTACATGGTACCTTGTTGACTTTGAGCTTTTAAATGTTAATAAGCAAATGCAATAAGTGCTGAGAGTTCCTGGGTTATGGAAATTACTAAATAAAACCAACCTATATATTTTAAGAACGTCTTAACTTTGAAATGAAAGTCTGAAAATGTGTTGGGGGAGAGATTATACTTTTATTTCTACAGGAAGCAAAGAGTTATAGTTTCCTTCAAAATTAATAGACATCAGATTTGATTGGGGGAGACCTCCTGAGGATCTTGGCTGCAGACATTAAAGAAAAAGAGAGACTGCAAGTGACATATTTGCTGATCTCTTGACATGGGACCAGCTCTGAGATTAGATGAGACATTATAAATCTTGTTTAGTACAAAGTCCTCATGACTTATTGTTCCATGCCATTCTTTCATATGGTATGGGCATTTCTATTACAGTTTTGTTATACAGTCCAAAAAATTTTGAGGTAGCTAGCTGAGATGGTTCAGCCTCACAGACTACTATTGTCAGGACTTCAGATAAGCCCTGCACTTTCCTGTCACACAGAGAACAGACAACAAATGATATAGCTAGTTCTCCCAGGTATTTACCATGATCCCAATTTTCTCATGGTCCCCTAAAGATGCCATATCCCCCAGACAACAGGAAGAAGTCTAGAGAACATGACACATTCCCAAGAGATGGGGTAGTTGGTTTATTGTCATTCAGTGTTATGGATGTTTGTCATTATTTGGGGGGGGTGCTTACAAATTGTTATTAGTCATGGCCAGGGAGGAAATTAAGCAATGGAAATTAGATTCAGGGATATCGTTCTGAAAAGAAAAAGGGAGGATATAGAAATGGTAGGATAAAATGGTAGATTATTGAATCTACTTCCAAACTAAAAAGGAACTACTAGTCTCAAATATTTTACATTGTTATGGGTTTTTGTATACTGACGCAAATTTGATTATTTTTGTTATACCTTATTATATATTTCTGTTTTGTTTAAGATATTGTACCTATGAAGCTCATTTAACAATGTAATATATTTAAGATAATTAGGAAATACAGGTTAGTAGTTAGCTATCTAACAATCAAACTTATAGTCATGTTAGGTATGTTTTCAAGGTCATACAGAGATATATTTTAGATGGACTGATGGTCTTTAAACACTTCAGAGACCTATAAAATATAGAAATTAAGATGTTTTAATAAGATAAGACTTTTCATGATAGTGAGATACATCTTCCCCTGGCAGCACCAATTAACTTAACAAAGGGATGATGGGCATTGAAGAACATCCATATAGAATTTGCTTTTATTGTGGAAAGTTACCCACTTGACAAGAAACTGTCTTTGTCTCAACTGCTGACAGTATGCTGTCCTAATTGGACAAGCAGGACACAACAGGAAGAGACTGCCAAAATTTGCCAAGACAAGGTTAGAAAGTCCTTCAAATTCCTGCTTTGCAAAAAATGTCTGTCAGAAATTCTAGGACTGTAGGGCAAAGATGGGCGCCCCAACATTGCAGAGGAATCTTGTTTCTGTCACTTCCACAGTTTTGGATGTTGTTTGCTCTGTATTTTCTGTTTACTTACATAGCATTATATCCTTCTTGGGTCTCTGATGGAGCTGAAGAAGAGATAGTTACAGTTTTTCTTCTTAACAAATTCAAAACAGAAGCCTACATAAGAGATGTAAGTTTATAAGGTTGAGAAACATAAAAGATTAAATTGCTTATCTAAGAAGATGTTTTAAGGTCTAAAAAGATGTTTTTTAGAATGGTCATACAAGTTATGATAAAAAGTGGTTTATGTATAAAACTTTGGACTTATTAAGATAGGATAATAATACAGTGATTTCTCCAAATTTGCCAAATACAAATGTCTGGACATGGTGAATGCAAGTCTTGCCAGATAATCGTTCTTGCTGTATATAGTCTTATTATGTTAAAGTTAAACTCTTTCCCTTTTATTTAGACAAAAGGTGGACATGTTATGGGTTATTTTTACACTGCGTGAAGATGTATTTGCTGTAATTTGTGTAATAAAAAGTTAAATAACCAATAGATAGGCAAGAGGTATAGGTGGGATTTCCAGGGAAAGAAAGGAAGAGGAGGAGGAATCTATGGATGTAGGAGAAGCCAGGAGACATAAGGAGGAAACAGAAGGTGCACGATGGAAGAGAAGGAACACCACCATGTGATAGACCACAGATAAACATAAATGGGCTAATTTAAGTTATGAGAGCTTGTTAAGAACAAGCCTAAGCTGTAGGCTGAGATATTATTATTAATAAAAAGTCTGCATGTCATTATTTGGGAGCTGGCTGGCAGAACAGAAAAAGACTCATTACATATGTCTGTGTTGTGAGGGACCCTTACAGTCCACATGGCAATGAACTTTAGGGGTCGTAGGAACTGAGAATATCCAAATCAGCGAGACAGCAAAGTCCTTAGTTGTGTAAGCATATGGGACTGAATCCCACGGACACGTGAGTTTTGGAAATAGACCCGAGCTCCTGGAAGGATCACAACAATGCCAAGTTTTCTCCATCCTCTGTGCCCCGAGTATAAGCTAAGGTCCTACCTGAACTCCTCACCCATAGAACCACCAACATCCTGAAGGCGTGGTGTATAAAATGACCGAATATGGTGATTCTTACCGTCATAGTAACTAATCTGCTGGATTTCAAATTTCAAATGGTTTTGTAAAAAGTGAAGTACACAATCTATGAAATTCAGGTTTCTAATATTAGTCTCATAGAGAAAATATGAAATTCTCAAACTGCTAGTATTCAGGCATCTGTAGTAGCCTGCCGTTGGGGTCCTGACAGGCTATGTCCTGAGCTGCAGCCACTAAGAGCACCTCCTGTGCACGCTCACCACGTTCACTTATAAAAGGTGGGCCTTTCTCACCTCCCATCTCTCTCTGTCTCTTTCTTTGTCTCTATCTCTCTGTCTATTTCTCTGACTCTGTGTGTGTGTGTTTCTTTCTCTCTTCGCTTCTGCCACTCCTGTCCCCAGAGGCCAGTTCCCCACTTTTGCCATCCCCTTTCCCCTAACCCTAACCCCAGGCCAGTTTCAGTGCATCCAACACCCTCATCTAACTAGAGCAGGCACACAGAAAAACATCCCCTCACACACACATATATACATGCACACAGAAAAACATCCTCTCATACACACACACACACACACACAGACACATCACACACAGACACCCTCACATACATGCACACAGAGAACCATCCCTTCATACACACACACACACAGAGACATATCACACACATACACCCTCACACACATGCACACAGAGAAACATCCCTTCATACACACACACACATGCACACACACAGACACATCACACACATACACCCTCACACACATGCACACAGAGAAACATCCCTTCATACACACACACACATGCACGCACACAGACACATCACACACATACACCCTCACACACATGCACACAGAGAAACATCCCTTCATACACACACACACAGACATATCACACACATAGACCCTCACACACATGCACGCAGAGATACTCCACACATACACATGTACACACACACATGCAAACAGAGACACACCACACACACACACATGCACAAAGTCACACACACAAATATGTTCATATAAGGAGAAATTAAATAAGATAAAAAATTTAAAGTCAGGCATGATGGAGCACATTTGTAATCCCAGTACTTGAGGATACAAAGGCAGGTACCAATGGGGCTCACTGGCAAGCCAGCCTAGCCTAGTTACCAAGTTCCAGGCCAGCAAGGTGCCCTGTCTCAAAAGTAAGGGTGGATGATGTCTGAGAATGTATGAGGTTGTCTTCTGACCTCCAGACACATGTGTACATGTACACCACATGCATCCTCACACACATATGCACACAAATGCATATGAACACACACAAGAATAAATGTTAAAACTTAAGCATCTCTCAGATGGGCCACCTTAGGTAATTAGGTTCTCCTGTGTGCCTCCTAATCTCTTCTAGTAACATCTGAAAAGCTGGATACCTTGAAAGGGCAGCCTGGGATGAAATGCTATGTGGATGTCTTCTTCCAAGAGATAGCATATCTATATTTACTTCTATGCCTTCCTTTGTTCACGGCGTGTAGATATCTTTCATCATGTTTTTAATCTGTAGATATTTCCTCAAAGCTTGCCTTCAGAACAAATGACACGTGTGTGTGTAAGTGTGTGTGTATATAAGTGCGTGTGTATGTGTGTAAGTGTGTGTATGTGTGTAAGTGTGTGTGTGTAAGTGTGTGTGTGAGAGTATGTGTGTAAGTTGTGTGAGTGTGTGTAAGTGTGTATAAGTGTGTGTGACTGTGTGTAAGTGTGAATGTGTGTGAGTGTGCGTGAGAGTGTGTAACTGTGAGTGTGTGTGAGTGTGTATGTGTGTATGTATATGTGAGTGTGTGTGTGAGTGTGTGTAAGTGTGTGTAATGTGCATACACTTGTATATATAAAAATTTATATACTATATAGTAAGAGTTTAGCAAATAAAACAATGTCATGAGAAATCATGCATGCGTAGTGAATTGTCCTGTTCATTTCCCTTAAGAAATCAGTGCTCCTAGATGCTATCAGGATTCCTTGGTTCTTGGACTGTTAAATTTCTTCCTACTAAAATTCTCACAGAAGGAAAGGTTTCTTTATCAAATAATGAGAGTTATAACCTAGGGCATAAGAGTACATTCTTTCTCTTATTCTGTCTATAACCACTCTACATTTCTTCAAGTAAAATGGATTTACAGTCACCTTTGAACATACTAGAAACAGTAGGTGTGTGTGTGTGTGTGTGTGTGTGTGTGTGTGTGTGTGTGTGATAGCATTCTTGTCTAGGGGCTTTCTGTATGTATGTGTGCATATACGTATGCACAGATATCTTAAAAGAAGTCTTAAGTCTCCCTTATTGATATATGGAGATACGCATGGTTTGGTTAAATTATCCCTGCCAGGTTTATTATCTATCCCTTTCCCCTGCTGTTAGCATGTGTAATTGTATGGTTTTAAGAACTTTAGTGACTCACCATAAAGCAAGCTGAAAAAATAAGGCACAGATGTGTTTCTATGTATTTTTTGAGGGTTGCTAGGATGGGAACCCTTTCATGTGATTTCGGAATCTCATCTCAGAGGTAGCTCTGGCCTCCTTAGAGGACCTCTCCTCCAGCCCTGAACCCCTCAACCCCTAGGAGGGTGGAATGCCTGTGCTTTAATACCACCCACCGACTTGAAGCCTCAATGCTGGCGTAAACAACAGCAGAATGCCCCCCATCCGCAGGAGAGATGATTGCGCCATTGTCTTCCAGGAAGGTTAATCAAAGGGAAACCTTCCCATACACAAAAGCTGTAGTGAAATACTTCTGCTCTTCAAGGCGTGATTAATAAGAGACGGCCTCGCAGGCAGTTTGTGGTGGAAGACCGTAAACAGGACGATGGCTGTCGGTCAGCTTTCAAATTCTTGGCCTGGATCCTTTAACTGCATAGAAACATCACCCCCGTGGTTAACATAACGAAGAGCAGATAGGAGCCAAAAATCTTAATGAGAGGTCAAACTGGCAGGAAAGAGTTTAAGTTTTATAGTTTTCAGGTCAAACAAGACATCCACAAAAGTCCAAATCCTCTCTCTCTTCTTTCTCCCTCCCTCTCTTCTTTCTCTCTTTCCCTCCCTCTCTGTCTCTCTTTTTCTCTCTCTCTCCCTCTCCTCCCCTCCTCTCTCTTGTGAAGCAGTATCTCTACCTAACACAGGCTGCCCTAGGGCTAATGATGCCCTGAGTAGCAGGGATAAGAAACTCTGTCATAGGCCACGCTGTGGTGATACGTGCTTTTAATCCCAGCACTTGGGAGGCAGAAGCAGGTGGATCTCTGTGAGTTCAAGGCCAGCTTTGGAGCCTGTCCTGGAACTCATCCCACAACCCAAGCTGCCCTTGAACTCACAGACATCCACCTTGCTACTAGTTATCCAGTGGGATTTCACTCCAAGTGGGCAGGGAGCATATTGCTTCCCATTTAAGAATAAAGGGATTTCTTTTCCATCCTTCTGAATTTTGGTCCTTCTGTGATTCTGCTCTTAGCTGCATTAATATCTCATTTTTTTGTTTGTAACTTGGAGATGCTGTTAAGTTCTATGCGAAACCACTGGGAGACTCCTTTCAAACCAGGGCCTACATCCCACCTCATTGGGGAGAAAATAAAAGAAACTGTGGGTCCAGTCTCTGACATCACCTAGGGTTGGTTTCCTGGGGTGTATGCGAGGCCCTCCCTGAAGAAATGTGGGTAGCAGGTAGCACATCGTCTGATGTGGGGCAAGCCATCTGTGTTGGAATTGAGTGAGATGGCAGCTAGCATCCCCGAGGGACCTGCTGGTACAGACATGGTTATTCATTTCCCAAAAGCTCTAGAAAGGACGCAGATTTGACTAACAGTTTGCAAGTCAGCAGGGAGGAAAGAAAAGGAGTAATCCTCACTAGAAAAAGCAGAGTGTCAGTACTCAAGAGAAAGCCATGGACAGCTTAGGCATGGAGCCAGCCTAGAAGAAGCACGGAGTTCTAGATTCTGTCCCTCGCCTGGAGGATCAGGGAAAGGGAGTTGATCATTGGGAAACCCTATTTTCTCGTTTCACACACCTGCTTATACCTCCAAAGGCTGCTGGACAACCCCGTGAAATACGGATGGGAAAAGTATCTCTCTGTAAAACCTTGTGCTAACAATGTGAACTGCTGTTTCATGATCCTATTTCATTATAAAGGCAAGGGGTGCATCGAAGAAAAAAGGTGAATAACGCAGAACTATCTCAGGTAGGGAATAGCTGATTTGTACCTTCTCATCCGACTCCAGCCCTGGGTGGGGGTGATGGAGAACCAGCTGCTCCTTGATCTCTGTGGGTTCTTTACTTTCTCCTGTTCTTGTATGGCATAGATGGCTTATATAATGCAATGCTCTGAACTGTTTTCATCAGACAGTCGCTCATTTCTGCTTACTGGATCCTCTGTATTGGCTGCAAAATGTTCATTTCTATTAATTGGTGAGAAATCCTATATCTACTGATGGATAGAGTTACCTGTCTATAATTCAAAATACCATTGAGTGTATACATCAAATGCTAAAATGAGCATTTTTCTCCATCTTCTCTTTGCAATTCTTTGGAGATTATGATACAGCAACACCATTTCCCTCCTTCCCTTTCCTACCTCCAAGCTCTCTCGTTTATCTCCAGCTTGCCTCTTTTGTGCTCACGGCCTCTTTCTCTTTCCTTGTTGCTGTCGTTGTGCGTGTGCACGTATAAATACATGAGTGCCATATTCTCAGCCTGTAGAAATGACCCATACGTATGTTGTCAGGATTGACCATTTGGCATTGGATACCTGATGGGTGAGCTCTTCCCCGAGGGAAAACTGTTTCTGCCACTCCCAGTATTTCTTAATTGCCTGTAGTTCTTTGCATATGGTTAAGAAGTCATGAGCTTGCGCCCATCCCTGTCGGCATGTCTATGGATGTTACCCTGGTTTAGGTCACGTTCAGTCAGCCGTGTTGGTGAGATATCACGGGTGTCTATTCTCTGGCCCTTCTAGGAGACACAGCCTTACAATAAATTGCCTGCTTTTGACTCTTACAATCTCCTCACCCTCTCTTCCACAGTGATCCCCGAGCCTTAGGAACAAGAAATATGTTGTAGATATATAAGTTTTGTTGGAGGAGGTCACTGGTTTGGTGCCCGGCTGCCCGGCTAGCTTAGACCCGAAATAATCACACAGAAACTGTATTATTTAAAACACTGCTAGGCCTATTAGCTCTAACTTCTTATCGACTAGCTCTTACATATTAATCTAACCCATCTCCATTAATCTGTGTATCGCCACATGACAGTGGCTCACTGGCAAGGTTTTAGCATGTCTGACTCTGGCGGGCAGCTTCTTAGCATCTCTCTGACTCCACCTTCCTCCTCCCATGCCATAGGCCAAGTCAGTTCTTTATTCATTAACTAATAAAAGCAACACATAGACAGAAGGACCTCCCACACCGCAGCTTGGACTGAGCTGTGTTTTGATCAGTTGTGGTTTTCTGTGATGGTCTCTGCCTGTTTGTTGCAAAGAGAAGTTTCTGTGAGACAGAGGGGAAAAATGAGCATGTTATGAAAGAATTAAAGAGAAAGCCCTAAAAGCAGAGCTGCTAATGAGGACACAGTCAGTTTTTAAATTGCTTGCTACTGTCATATTTTCCTCTTTAAGCCAATCTGTTATTAAAAAGAAAAGTATGCACGAGAATTGTCCACTTTTCATAACATTTATTAGATTTTGTATTTTTAATTCAATGTCTTTGAGATAATAGTAGGTTTGCATAGCCTCATAAAATTATGCCGAAAGATTCCTCGTAGCCCTTTATCCAGTTGTCCCTGGCTGCTAATTAACTGTAAACCTACAGAACAATTTCAGGTCCAGAAGGGTGGCATTCACATAGTCAGGACACAGGGCACTTTTCCACAGGGACATTTCAATTGCCCTTCATGGCCCCACCTATGTCCTCCTACCCTCGATGCCCTTCTCAATGCCTGCAAACAGCCAATCTGTCTCTCATGTCCATTCCTCTGTAATTCCACCAATGGAATGTGAATAGACAACCGTGACACCCAGTTTCCTGAGCTTGCCTTTTTTCCCCTAGCGTTATGTCCTTGACAGCTATCCAAATTGCTACATCACTAATGGTAGTAACGTGGTAGTAATTTTCCATTGCTGAACAGTATTCCATGATATAGGCATACCATTAGCATTTAATTGTTTCCACTTTGTGGCTATTATTTAAGAAAAAAAAACCACTTACAGAACTGCATAACATAAATGTCATAAGAGCCTGAATCTTTGCCTTGCCTTAATTCTTTATTACTCTTGTAGGTGGAACATTGTTTTTTGTTTGTTTGTTTGTTTGATTATTACTCTTTCATACATTACATCCCAATCCCAACCACAGTTTCCCCTCTCTCTCTCCCATCTCCCCAGTCTCTCTCCCCATCCTATCTTCCCTCTCCCCCAGATCCATGCTCTCTGTCTCCCTTCACAAAACAGTAGGCCTCCCAGGGACATCAATTTAACCCAGCATAATACGTTGCAACACGACCAGGAACATACCATCCCATCAAGACTGGACGACGCCACCCAGCAGGAGGTAAAGGGTCCCATAAGTAAGCAGAGGAGTCAGAGACCACCCCTTGCTACTACTGTTAGGTATTTCACAAGAACACCAAGCTACTCAGCCATAGCATATATGCAGGGGACAGGGTCGGACCCCTACAGGCTCCCTGATCTCTATGAGTCACCCATGAATCCTGATCAATTGATTCTGTGGGCCATGTTTTCTTAGCATCCAGGATCCTTCTGGTCCTCCAATCCTTCCTCCCTCTCCGCCTCAGGACTCCCCAAACTCCATCTAATGTTTGGCTGTGGGATTCTGCATCTGGTCCCATCAATTGATGGATGGAGTCTCTCTGGTCTCCTTGATGGGAACCCTACTAGGCTCTGGTCCTAGGACACTCTGCAGGCAGCACAAACTGGAGGTTGAAGGTTTTGTGACTGGGTGGGTGTCCCAATGCCTCCACTTGAGGCCTTTCCTGGTTACATAAGATGATGAGTTCAGGCTCCACGCCTCCCATTCCTAGGCGTCTTTGCTAGGGTCACTCTTACAGATTCCATGGAGTTTTCATTGTACTATAGTTCTACCTTTCTCTCCTGAAATGTCCCCCAATTCCAATCATGTTCTTCGGTACTTTCTCTCTTGTCCCATTCAGTTGATCCCCCTGTTCCCAACCCTATCCTCTCCCAGTCCACCAGCAAAACTATTTCCCCTTCCCAGGGAGATCCTTGTGTCCCACCTTAAATCCTTCTTGTTACTTAGCCTCTCTGGATCTATGGGCCATAACATGATTATCTTTCACTTTATAGCTAATATCCACTTTAAGTGAGCACACACCATGTTTGTCTTTCTGGGTCTAGGCTCCCTCACTCAGAACGATTTTTCTACTTCCATCCATTTGCTTTCAAATTTCCTGATGTTACTATTTTTAACAACCAAGTAATACTCCACTGTATAAATGTAGCATATTTTCTTCATCTGTCCTTTGATTAAGGAGCATCTAGTAGCCCACCCGCCACAAGTCAGCCAGGACATCTCCTCTATTTCTCCTTACCGGAGAGATCCATGTATCCATCCTCGGTTCCTCCTTGTTACATAGCCTTTCTGGGTCTGTTCATTGTATCATGGTTATCCTTTACTTTACAACTAATATCCACTTATGAGTGAGCACACACCACATTTGTCTTTCTCGGTTTGGGTTACCTCATTCAGGATGATTCTTCAAGTTTCATCCATTTGCCTGCAGATTTCTTGATAGCATTGTTTTTAACAGCTGAGTAATGCTCCAATGTGTAAATGGACCACATTTTCTTTACCCATTCTTCAGTTGAGTGACATCTAGGTTGTTTCCAGGTTCTGGCTATAATTATGAATAAAGCATCTATGAACATAGTTGAGCAGTTGTCCCTGTGATAGGATGGATCATTCTTTGAATATATGGCTATGAGTGGTATAGTTGGGTCTTGAGGTAGAACAATTCCCAATTTTCTGGGAAACTGTCATGCTGATTTCCAAAATGGCTGTACCAGTTTGCACCCCCACCAGCAGTGGAAGAGTGTTCCCCTTGCTCCATATCCTCTCCAGCATGAACTGTCACCTATGTTTTTGTCCTTAGCCATTCTGATAGGTGTAAGATGGAATCTCAAAGTTGTTTTGATTTGCATTTTCCTGATGTTTAAGGATGTAGAATTGCTTGAAGTGTTTCTTGGACATTTGAATTTCCTCTGTTGAGAATTCTGCTTAAATCTGTACCCCATTTTTAATTGGATTTGTTTAGTTTGCTGATGTCTAGTTTCTCCAGTTCTTTATATATTTTGGATACTAGCCCTCTGTCTGATGTGGAGTTAGTGAAAATATTTTCTCATTCCGTAGGCTGCTGTTTTGTCCTGTTGATGGTGTCCTTTGCCTTACAAAAGTTTTTCAGTTTCATGAGGTTCCATTAGTTGTTGATCTTAGTGTCTGTGTTCTTGGTATTCTCTTCCAGAAGTTGTCTCCTGTGCCAATGTGTTCAAGGCTGTTCTTCACTTTCTCTTCTATCAGGTTCAGTGTATCTGGCTTATGTTGATGTCTTTGCTCCACTTGTCCTTGAGTTTTGTGCAGAATGATAGATATGGATCTACCTGCGTAGATCCCCGAGCAGTGGCTGCTCCCCAGCAGGGAGACAGGCAGCGGGCCGGCAAGAGACAGAGACATGGATAGGCATGATATGCAGAGTGAGGTTGGATATTTATTTCGTGGTTATGGAAGGGAAGGGAGAAGGGGAGAAGAACAGAGAGGCAGAGAGAAAGAGAGAGAGAGAGAGAGAGGAGAGAGACTGAAGCTGCCTCTCTGAGAAGAAGATAAAGAAGAGAGAGAACTCAGGCTAGAAGCTGAAGATCAGCTTGCCTGGGTGGATGGGGGAGGGAATGAGCGTGGCTTGTGTCTTAAAGAGACAGATCATTACATTCCCATCTCTTTTTTTATAATAAAAAGGTGGGAGGTTAGGCACCACAGGTTAAAGGAATTGGGGCGGTGGATTCTTAAGACTTCTTCCTGCTTATTTGTGAGCGTCATCTTTGGGGGGAACCTGAGAAGGCTGGGTGCTGGTCACATCCTGGCATAGCTGGTCTCTTTGCTCCTGTCCAGTGTTTGTGGTATGGAAATGTCTGGTGTCTCTTACACCTGTTTAAGGTATTAGCAGAACAAAGGACAAAGTTAAGTTAAGGAAAAAAAATTTTAGGACCAGGGAATTGAGGGGGATGTATCTGACCTGTTTAAGGTGGATCCTTCAATTTGGCTCCCTGGAACTCACAAGAATTCTTTGGGTTTGTGAAAACAGAAGTTTTAGACATATATGTTGTATAAAGAGTAGCATATTTATGTCAGATAGATATTTTTGCACGATGAAAAGTATTTTTAAGACTATGCAAGGCAGCATGAGAGAGAAGTTTGATAACTTGTATTTGTCCTCACACCTTTATAACTTGCAGGTCTTGTATTTGTTTTTACTGAAATTTGTTTGGTGAGGTTGTCCTTTTAAACTAACAAAACCTCTCAGCTGTCAAACTGCATCAGAGATCTTTGAGAAGGACAAAATTTTACTTGAGTTACTGATTAAAAAATGGCAAAGAACTTACTTGGTTGGCACCCAGAGCTACTCTTCAGGGTCCTCCATGGTCGCTGAAGGTCACATTTGCCTTTTGGTGTTTAGCACAGGGCCTGCCAGGCTCCAGAAGATCCTGTGGGATAAGAAATCTGTAGGAAGACAAGCCTACCTTGACCTGAGCAGCTATGCTGTCAAGTCCAGCGATTCTGTCCATGTCAGGAGATCTTTAGTTTAGATGAAAGGCAGTTTTGCCCAGTGGTCAGTGCTTGGCAGTTGAAATGAATTACAGATGGACATTGTTTTGTGCCCATTTGTCTTCTGTCTTCTTTGGAGGAAGTATAGTGCTGCTGCTAGGAGACAACCTGTCTCTTTTTGTTATGAAAAGTTTTTTAATAATTAAATATTTAAATGCCATATTCCCCAGATATCTGAGCAGTTGAGGGCTGTTTATTAGATATAACTACCATATAGAATCTGCCTGGAGAGCTGGATCTGAGCTTGACTGTACTGGCTCTTAACAGGTAAGATTTACACTTGTAAAAAGACAGAAAGAAGAAAAAACTTCTTGCAATAGAAGGTTAACGGCAGAACTGGCAATAGTAGAGAACAGCTTAATATATTTTAAATGAGGGTTGGATTAAATATAAAGTTTTTTTGTAAGAGGGTTAAAAGTACATATCAGTTTAAAACATGAGACTTATTGTTTCTGTAGTCTGAAACGAGATGCAATGAACAATTATAACATTAAGCATAGGTGAATTTAAGTTACATGTATGAACACACAGAGAGTGAATAGGAATTGGGGAAAGTGGATGCTCTTGGTGGGTCCTACCAAAGGCATGCCATTGCACAAAACACATGCAACAGACTCAACAAGAGGAATTTAGTGAAAGAAAAAAAAAACATAAGTAAACCCGGATACAAGGCAGGGTATACTTCAGTAAAGATGGTGGAACTTGGTTACCTGGCCTGGTTCTCAGTCTCGGCGAAGTCACCTGACCCCAGTCACTATGGCAACGGTCACATGTTGTATGAAAAAGCCACAATTTTTGAGCTGCAGGGATTTTAAGCATAATAAGAGAGACCTAGAGGTGTGATCTGCCCTGTGGCTGAGCCGCCATGCCACAAGCCATGGTGGGAGCAAAAGGCTGGAATTGAAAAAGGCTGCCTCGTGGATCCAACCAATCTTGTTGGCAGCAGTAACCACGGCAGGGTCCATTTGCCTGTGTGCTGACAGTAGTTAGAAAGCTCCCATAAAAGTGGAGCTGGCGGGACACCGGCAAGTGAGGGTAAGAGTTGATGAAGTAGGGCATTAAGGCCTGAGGTTTTAGGGCCTCTAAAAGGCTTCCATCCCAGGGGGGGTGGACATGGATGGCTTGCTACCCACAGCTGAAATTGTGAAAACCCGCGAAATGGCAACACCACAAGGTCTATAACGGGACGTCTCCCCCTATAGGTGGGGTGCAAATCGGCGCAAACACCACAGGACCCGTGGCCAGGCGTCCCCTGACCCTGCTTGGGATGCTATGGCCTGGCTGGATCCAGTCATGATGACTCAGAAGCCAGAGAGGACAGAAGCCACTCTGAGAAGCCTTTTACGGCAAGGGAAAAAAAGAAAAGAAATGGAAAAAAAGAAAAAGAAGAATCTGAGGGACCCTGGGCCCCCAGTCGAATGCACCGCAGAGAGTGTCCAGTGCTACTGACCTGGGGTCAGTCCAAACACAGTTTTAGCTGGGGGAAGCAACCATAGCAGAATGGGGAAACTCACCAGTTGAAGCCAGCGGTGTGAGTAGAAATCACACTGTAGAAATCTCACTCAGGCATATGGAACATGTGGCTGTGGAAAAAAAATTACCTGGTTTAGGATCCCATCCTCAGGAGAGGGACTTGGGGTGGGAGAGCCTCCCGAGTCTTGGCACCAATGTAATGGAAAAATTAAAAATCCTGCGAGTCCCTGGAAGCTTGCTGCAGGATCCTGAAAGCAGCCAGTCCCAGGCAGGGAAAGAACAGAGAGGCAGAGAGAGAGAGAGAGAGAGAGAGAGAGGAGAGAGGAGAGAGAGAGACCGAAGCTGCCTCTCTAAGAGGAAGATGAAGAAGAGAGAGAACTCAGGCTGGAAGCTGAAGATCAGCCTGCCTCAGTGGATAGGGAAGGGAGTGGGTGTGGCTTGTCTCTTAAAGAGACAGATCATTACATGCTTTCCATTGTATAAATTTGGCTTCTTTATAAAAACAACCAAGTGTCAATAGGTGTGTGGATTTATGTCTGGGTCTTCTGAGCCCATTGATCAACGTGTCTGTCTTTATGCCAGGACCATGCAGTTTGTATTACTACAGCTCTGTAGCACAATATGAAATCAGGAATGATGATATCTCCGAAAGATCTTTTATTGTATAGGATTGTGTTAGCTATTCTGGTTTTGTTGTTGCTCTTGGTTATCCATATGGAGTTGAGTATTATTATCAAGGTCAGTAAAGAACTGTGCTGGAATTTTGATGAGAATTTCATTGAATCTGTAGATTGCTTTTGGTAAAATGATCATTTTTACTATGTTAATCCCACTGAACCATGAGCATGGGAGCTATTTCTAACTACTGATATCTTCTTCAATTTCCTTCTTCAAAGACTTGAAGTTTTTATTATACAGGTCTTTCACTTGCATGGTTAGAGTTACCCCGAGGTATTTTATATTATTTGTGGCTATTGTGAAGAGTGTTATTTCCCTGATTTCATTCTCTGCTTGTTTGTTGTTTGTGTATAGGAACGCTACAAATTTTTTGAGTTAATCTTGTATCCAGCCACTTTGCTGAAGGTTTTTATCAGCTGTAGGAGTTCCCTGGTAGAATTTGGAATATTTTTTTTATAATTTTACAATGCTCTGCATCTTAGAGGTGATATTTGTTTATTTCTGACACACTGCAAGTTTGAGCAGATGCTGGAATCTGCCGTATGCCTTTCTTGTGTCAACAATGTGCTTATAAATTTTACCTTCTGTGACCTGTTAACGTGGCAGATTGCATTGCCTAATTTTCTGTGTTGGATGAACTTGACATAAATGGAATAGACCTAACTTGGTCATATTACATAGTATTTTTTTATACATCGCTGACTTGGTTTGCTAAAGTTCTGTCAGAGTGTTTGTTTTTATGCTCAACAGAAATGTTAGTCTGTGCTTTTCTTTTGTTGTATTCCTTTATATGGTTTTGAAATCAGAGTAATTATGGCTTCAGAAAAATAAAATGAGAAGTACACTTTCATAAAATTTGCTGTTTTCTAGAATTTCTGATTGTTATATTTGATATTCAAAACTGGATTTATTCAAGATGTTCTTAAGATAATAATTGACCATACTTTCCCAGGTGTGATATATATAACATAATTTAATTCAATTGAAAAGGCCAGCCATGAGAATCTCAGTCTTTACTTCCTCCAACCATTATCACCTGGGACTCTGGCCATCAATGAATTTCAATAGAGGCTGGAGTCTCAATTGTTTACCCTGAGATGAAGCCAGGCAGCAGGAGAAACCACAAGCTGAGACCACCCGACCCCCCACCCAAGAACAGACCATTCAAAGGGAATTCCTGGCATTCCAATTACTGTAGATAGAAACACCTGCAGATCATAGGCAGCAGGACGCCTAGACAAATGTCAGCCAATCAGGGGTCCTAGAACCTCAGAAGCCCCTCACCCCCACCTTTACTACTATAAAACCCTATTCTAATTGAGCTGGGGCTCTCTGGTTATTCCAATACGTTGGACATGCGGAGAGACCGAGTTTGCAAACTTGATTAAAATAAAGGCTCTTTGCTTTTACATTCGGGACTCTTGGTCTCCTTGTCAGCTTGTTGGGAATTGGGCATAACACAATAATTTTGCACTTCTGTATTTAAATAGAACATCAGTTTGTCTTTATGTATGGAATATAAGGATAATATTTAATGTGTATTTCAAGTATGCCCCAAACTCTCTTGGGTCTTTTTACATTTTTTTTAAAACTTGATCATACACAGCCTTCCAGTTTATAACTTCCCCATTTCATGAAGAAAACTGAAACTTTAAGCAGTATGTAATTTGCATGACTTGACTATCAGAAGTCAAACTCAAGCTTGCCTTCGCAAGCCAGTGGGCATTAGCATCCTCTATGCTAAGGGTCTCAGTCTTGTTATGTAAAAGGCACTGTGAACAGAACAAATAGCGAAGAAAGCCTAGCCACTGTCTTTCAAGAATAATGAACGTTACATTTTAATAGTGCCACGTGGAGGCCCAAAAATATAAGCCTATTTCCACGCTGACCAAAAGTCAGAGAGTTGGAACTTACCTCTAGTTCCTTCAAGGTTATTATTGTGCTTCTTCCTCAGACAAAGGTCCCACCTAGGAAGTAGGTCATTGAGTTCGGCTCGCGCAAGGTTATTGTCACAGGTGTGGCTAATAGCCAGACCTTGTATTCCAGAAATAGAGAAGTAGATACGATCCTACTTCAAAGAAAAGTCTAGGGATCCAACTAGGTTTCAGTTCCCTGAAGGAGATAACATTGGATTCCACCCAGGGAGTGGTTTGCCTACAGAATGTTTTGGTCCAGGGTGTGAGGGTGACTTGTTTTGTTCTAGCAACAGAAGGTTTAACTATGAATGCAGCGCATGACCTTCAATTGGTCTGTTCATTTCCTTATATTCTTTGTCTCACTCCTACCTTTTGGGGTCAGGGGTATTTTAAGCAGTTGGAATTAAATGCAGGCGAATTTCAGTACTCACTGGAGTTCCCTCTTGATACTATCCTATATGTTTCTTCACATCTTCATATTCTTTACTAATATTTCTAAACCCCCACGCCTCTACCCTGGCAAGAGGTATTTTTGTCGAGGCTGGTCCCCAACAGTGACAACCATTAGGTGACCATATTCCTCCTAGGACATGACACAGGCTTTGCCAAGGGCAGGGGTCTATTTCCAGGGTCTCCTATCTGTCTGTCACTTTCTGTCACTGTAACATATACTTGAGAGAAACCCCTTTAAAAAGGAAAAGGTTTGCTTCAGCTCCATTTCTGAGGTTTCCATCAACGGTGAACAACTTCTGTCACTTCTGGGCCTGCTGACATAGAACACTATGGAAGAGTAATGTAGGAAAGAAAAGTGGCTCACTCACTCTGGACAGCCAGGGGTCGGAGTGGAGGAAGTGGTGGTGGGGGGGGGGACCAGGGACAAGATAAGCCCTTCAAAGGCACATTCCTGGAGATCCATGTTGTTCAAGGAGCTTAACCTCCCACAGTTCCATTGGGTTAAGTGACAAGGCCAGAGCCCTCTTGGTTTAACCCCTTATACAGATTCACACAGACTCACCCAGAGGTTTCCTGATCTCCTATGCATCCTCAAGTCAGTGGAGATGGCAATAAAGATTAACCATGGCATCAACAGTCATGGAAATTCTTGAAATTTGAAAAAAAAAATTCAAAGATTTTCTCAGGAGAATTATTTGTCTGTAAAAAAATCTTTTCAAGGAAAATCCATTTGAGATTCCAATATCCCTTGCTTTTCTGCCATTCATCAGTATATCATGGTTAAGCCTGTTTTTTTAATAAATTATAAATAATAATTATTAACCATGTTACATGTTAGTTTGTGTTTTTTCTCTATATATAAAATAATAATTTATTGATCATTTTCTTTAATTTCATTCCTATAAAGACAACTAAAGTTTAAATGTAACCATGGATACTAAAAAATAAACTATAATTACACTAAAATGATACAATATTGGGATATTTTTAAATTTTGTGTAACCTTCAATATGGTGTGAGCGGTTGATATTTTGACAGCTTTATTGAGCTACATACACATCCTATGACTGACCCGGTCAGCTGTCTTCCAGGTCTTCCATGTAAGTGTGTAAGACTGAGCCACCAAGATGGCTCAGTGAGGAGGGGAATTTACTGCCAAATCTGACAACCTGAGTTCATCTTCAAGACCAAATCCCAAAGGTTGTCCTCTGACTTCCACATATATACCGTACCACACAAGTGTGCACACATATGAAAAATAAACGAACAAATGTTTTTAAAAGGAAAGTCTGTAAGTCAGAGGCGTTTAGCACATGCGCATAATCACACAGCAACCATCTCTATCTTTCTCACCATTGCCAAACACAGGAACGCTGAGCCCCTCAGCCATAAATTTATGGCCCACGGTAACAACTCATCTGTTTTATGTCACCATAGAATTACCTATGATAGCCACTTCCTATTGATAAAAATATCATATAATATATGGAATTGCTGCTACTTTAGAGGTGGGTTTTACCTGAAGCCATATATCTAAATAAAGCAAAATATGTATGTGTCCTAGGAACTGCTTTAGCATCTCAGGCCCATGAACCTGAGAGAGCCTTGTTGAGAGTAAGCATCGCCCTTAGTCCGTTATATCTATCTCCGCGTGCATGAGCACTCCAATTTGTTCAATTCCAAACAAAACCTAGGGACAGAAATATTCTGATGGGTTTTCCCCTCTTTCAACCTGAATAAAATATCTGCTCCCTTTTCTGCCTCCTCCACTCCTTTCTTTATCTTATTTCCCCCACTGGACTTTAGCCTTGGGAAATCTGAGGTTTGCTTTCCAACAAAAATTCTGCCTGTAAGTCTTGGTTGGCTGCAGTAGACAGAGATGCGGTGAGGGATCTAGAAAAGCCAAGGAAGATTGCAGGCGCCTGTTTGTGAAAAGTCACAAACTCGCTCTGCCTTTGGTTGGTCTCGAGAAGCCCCTGCTCCCCAGGAGCTCAGGAATCGTTCAGACACGAAGATAGATACACAGTATGTGAGCCCTGTGTTTCGGGAATCGTTCAGACACCAACAAGAATCTGTCTGTTACCGTGAGGGATTACTGTTCTTTCCTAAGGTTTTAGAATAGTTAAAATGCCATAACTTTTTATGGTACAGTTTTGGTTTTAGTTTTGGGGGGTTTTTTTCCCGACAAGGGTGTACCATTTTCTACTCCTACCAATAATTCTGGCTGGCAGAACTTGGAGAGTCACTGTTGCTGGCTTCATTGTGAAATGCTCTGCTCTCATGGTCGGTTTCCCACTTCTCTGATAACTGGCCTTACTTACTGATAATTTTGCACAGCGCCTTTTACAATGAGCTGACCTCCAGGCTTCAGATACATTGGAAGGTGAAACTGTTACCACTAAGGACATTTAGATTTTTTTTCCAGTATTATTACTAATAATGACTAAGCTATAACATGAAGGGGGACAGAGACTCAGGGCCCAGACTTTCAGACAGGTTAAATCTCAAAGTAATTATAACAAGTTAATCTAACAGTTGACAGTACCTAGAATATTCTATATTTAGAAAATATGCTTTAGGCCGGGCGGTGGTGGTGCACGCCTTTAATCCCAGCACTCGGGAGGCAGAGGCAGGCGGATCTCTGTGAGTTCGAGACCAGCCTGGTCTACAAGAGCTAGTTCCAGGACAGGCTCCAACGTTACAGAGAAACCCTGTCTCAAAAAACCAAAAAAGAAAAAAGAAAGAAAGAAAATATGCTTTAGAGACGTACCGTGTCAAAGGGGCAACCAAACTGCCTTCACCAGGCTGGACAAGAACGCAGCTGAGCTGCAGACAACCCTGAATGATGCACCCAGCCAACATGTCACTTCAGGCAGCTGCACGAGAGGCTGAAAGAAAAAAAAGATGAGTGAGAAAGTTTATCGGAAGAGCATTCTGGGAAACCCTAAAGTGAGCGCTGGGAGTGGGGGAGGGGGCATTCAAAATGGTAAAGAAAACCAGATTAAGCCTTGGGGTGAACACTTTGAGATGAGCAGCCGGATGACTGTCCTTGGAGAGTCCCAGCTTGGAATTAGATTTAATGAACGCATTAGAAAGCAGAGACGTGTTAGAACATGAAATTAGAGGGGTTTTGAAGAAACCGATTGATGCAACCGAATTAAACTCTTAAAAGCTCTTAAAGATAACAGGAAACAAATGTACGCTCTCAATTAACAGCACAGAAGAAAACAACTGGTGTACTCAATGATTTTATTAAGGTCTCAAAACCGAGAAAACTTAGAGCTTACATAAAAAAAAAAGAAAGACCCACAACTACATTTGAAGAAATGGATGTTCACCAAATATTCAACTAATAAAAAAATATCACGTTGGAAAAGCAGAGGGGAACCATTTCCAAGAAGATGAAAGGGTCTACCATGCTGTGAAAAGCCAGGCACCTACCAGTGCTGACTCCTTTGTTGTCTTTCAGAATAAACCAAAAGAATCATCAGTCATTACATACCGAAGCCAGTCAAGAGAAACTTTGTTAACTTAGAAAACAAAGGCTTATACTGGACCAAAGAATGAAGGGGGTTAAAAACAAAAACAAAACAAAACAAAAAAAACCTTTTTATGTATACTGTGTTCCAGACTGAGTATTAAAGGAGAGAGCCATCCCAGGGATGTTCTGGACAAAGAATCCCTGTGAACGAAAGCACAGGAGGCTGGGACAGGACAATCCAGTTTCAATCAAGAGTGACACCACCCCAGGGCCAAGGCCAGAGGACCAAAACCACTCCATCAGGTGAACTCCATAAAACCATCTTTGTCTAGTCCCACACGCACTGGAAGACACTTGGGGCAGACTTAAGTGTCAATGTACACACATCTGACTACCCAGGGCCCTTCCCTCCCCATCACATAGATTCAGGAGGAAGTTTGGGGGAAAGAAAGACATGAGGGACAGGTAAGCAGTAATCCCCTCCACCTGGGGACCTTCCTGTCTCAGCGTACGCTCTCCCGGTGGTAATGAACCCCTCTACGACTGTTGGAGGGGGTGTGCTGCCTCAGAATCTAGAGGCAGGAGAAGTTCTCCCTTTAACGTCATTCCATCTTGCTTTGGATTTGCATGTGGAGTCCAGACCCATAGAAAAATGCTTTATTTTTTTTTCCTCTTCATGTATAATTTTGAGTCTTTGCTTTCAGCTTTATTGCTAATAACAATTAGATTATAACACAATGACTCAGATGGAAGGCATTGGGATTTCTTAGAATTGCAATATGACTATAACGTACTTTAAATGAATCTTAAGTTAATTGCTTCCATTTTATCCCATTTGTAGGTGACATAATTCGCATATGTACTGCTGTGGGCACGCTTACTGAAACAGTCCAGAAAAACAGGATGAAAAAGTTTGGTCTTTTAAAATAATTTTTTTTTCTCTGTTGCTTAATTGTTCTTCTTTTATTAATTATGTATCGTCTCGAGTTGAAGTGTGGCAGAATTACAGTTCTTTGAAGAGACTTTTATAATTACACATGATGGAAATATGAATCATATTAGTGCATTGTTTCTGTCTTGTTGCGTTTCCAGGTAGGGTTTAGGTCTCTTCTTCACCTCCAAACAAGGGCTATGGATGTCGCTCAGAGGTAAAGGACAAAACCTCTTCACCTAGAAACACACATGGAAGCTTCTCTTTTATAAAAGATGCTTGCATTTTCTCTTTAGTTTTTACTATTGTACATAAACGATTATGTGTTTTGTGAAAAGATAGCTCACCCACGTGATGGATCGTCCAATGGAGAAATTGATGATAAGGTCAACAGTCAGAACAAAATATACTCATACAGTCATTCAAAACACTAGAGAGCCCCCGAATCTTATTAGTCCAACTTTAGAATGTCTAGGTAAAGAGCCTTGAAAAGACATGTGAGCCCATGAATTATGTGTCATCTGGAGCTAGTGATTTTGTCATGCTGGGCTCCAAAGGTCAACGGCGCTAATGGGAGACCAGCGTCTTCACCAGGACAAGTCAGACGCTTCTTCCCTTCTATACGGACCACATAGTAGGGTAAATTCTAACATTTTCTCCATGAACAGCTCCTCTCATCCTGACCCCATTAATCTGTTCTTTATTTAAGAGTTTATTATACTTGAATTCATCATTTTTCTAGTACTAGGGGCTGGGTCTAATACTTCACACATGTTGATGAGCGCTTTGCCTGTGAGTTACGTGCCTAGCCCTCTTCTTACGCTTTATTGGGGAACAGAGTTTCACTGAGTTGCACAGGCTGGCCTTGAACTCACTCTGTAACAACTAGATTTTTAACTCGTGATTCTCCCAAGTAGCTGAGGTTGTAGCCCTGTCCTGCCATGCTTAGCTCACATAGTTCATAACCTTATGATTTTATTTACCTTACTGTGGTTTGCATTTAACTGTCATTTCTATATGGTAAATCAAAAGACTGGCCTGATTTTCTTCATACAGAAAAAAAGTCCCTTCTTCTTTTCTCTGCTTAAGCATTTTTATTACATTTTTATTTTATTGGGAATGGGAGTGCATACTGTATCTTGCTTGTAGACATCAGGGGATAACTTGCTTAGCACTGATTCTCTTCTGAGAACTGAACTCGGACCCTAAGGCTTGGAGCCTTACCCACTGAGCCATCTTACTGGCCCTATCTTCTGTTAACTGTGACAAACCCTTCCATGACCCTAAGCCCACAGTCCTTTCTAACCTCCCAGTCTCTCTTCCATGTCACAAGCGGAAATTACTCTGGTTTTTGTTTTGCCATTGAGACAGGATCTCAAGGAGCCCAGGCTAGTCTTGAACTCGCTGTGTTTCTGAGGATAACTTTGAAGTCCTGATCCTCCTGCTTCTGTTTGCTATGTGCAAGGATTAGGAAGTATCCATAGCACAGGCTATAATCCTGACACTCAGGAGGTAGAGTCAGAAGGACCAGAAATTCAAGGTCATCTTCAGGTAATTAGTGGATTCAGGGCCAGCCTGAGATTCATGAAACCCTGTCTCAAAAAGTAAAATGAGATACTGAAAATTAAAGTTACAGGGAAGGGGAGGGGAGCGACTGGAGACGTGGCTCGGCCGTTAAGAGCAGAGGCTGCTCTTCCAGAAGACCTGGGGTCAGTTCCCAGCAGCCACACGGTGACAAACTTCCTTCTACAACTGCAGTTCCAGGTGATTTTCCCCAGCTTTCTGGCCCTCTCAGGCACCGCACAAAAGCAGTGCACAGACAAAATACCTATATACATCGCAAAAGAATTGGGTTTTTTTTTTTTGGTTTTTGTTTTTTTTTTTTTTTCGAGACAGGGTTTCTCTGTGGCTTTGGAGCCTGTCCTGGAACTAGCTCTTGTAGACCAGGCTGGTCTCGAACTCACAGAGATCCGCCTGCCTCTGCCTCCCGAGTGCTGGGATTGAAGGCGTGCGCCACCACCACCCGGCCGCAAAAGAATTCTTTTAAATAAAGCTACGAAAGCAAACTTGAGCTGAATTGTGTTAGCTCTCTTAACTTCATTGCACCCATGCCTCCCATCATCTGGAACTAGAGATGATGTCTGTATGCCCAACAGGTGATGTCAAGGTTTGATTAGGAACTAAATGGTTGTTGGGTCTCCAAAGGTCATATATCACAATCTTTTCCGATGTGGCTGTCTTAAGAGATAGGGTCTTTGAGGAGTAGTAGTAACATCAGAAGAATAGATTCCATGAGTGGGATTAATACCCTCACTGAAGAAAAAAAAAGCCTGAGACAAATCACTAGTCGTCTTTCTATTATGTAGGCTACAGCAAGAGGCTAGAAGGCTATAATGGAGATATCCTTCATCAGACCACATTAGCTCAGATTGCAGGCTCTCAGCCTTAAACACTATGGGAAAGAAATCCCTCTTGTTTATAAGCCACCACGTTATGACAATGCATTAGAGTAGCCCAAAGCTAAGAGAGGACTCAAATGCAATACCGTTTTCTTTCTTGCACACGGGTGACCTGTTCGAGTCATTCTTTGGTAAGTTGTCCAGACTCCTGGCTTTGGAGTTCTTCCTCTGGTACCCAGATGCCCGGTCTGCTGCTTCCTTCTTGGGAAAGCATGCTCCTGTTCCCTTTCAACGGTCTCTCTCAAACATCACCTTCTTGCCAGCATCACCTGACCTCCAGCAGAGCTGCAGTAGCTGTGGTTGGGCCCTGCCGCCCTCGGGGAATCTGCAGCATGAACCCCCTGAGCAATGGTTCCCCCGTCTGGCTCTTTCACTGGGTTTTAATTCCAGGAGAAGAAGGCCATGTCTTACTTCCCCTTTTGTCTACCGCCTCTCAAATTCCCAGGGCCTACCACAGAGTTTGATACATAGTTGACATTCAAGAGATACTTGTTGATTGTTAAAATCGGGTTCTCACTCCTATTACCAACAGATGTTCGAGTCAACCTAACTGCTCACTGACAAATGCGTAGTGTATTGTGGAGAAATCAGAGCAACATGGGCACTAATTCCATCACCACGGCTTCCACTTGTCGGAGCTATCAGAAAATCAAGATGCTATTTCAGTAGCATGTGGGACTGTTTCCAAACCGAGAATTTTGGACAGACCCCACAGTTCTGAGTTGGATTGTGTTAAGTTGCTGTTGACCTATTTGCATTTCGGCAACTGGATCCTCCCTTACTAATAATTCAGCTGCATTAATTTTTCCACTTCCAGGGCAGTGCATAGTCTCTCTCTAACCTCAGTATTTGGGGTTTGTGAAATAGGATATTCATATTAAAACCAACAAGAATTTGTGGTTACATGGCTTTCAGTGCACCAAGAATGGCGTTCACATTTTTTTTTAATGTGTCTCAATCTGCATCGCTTGTGTACTTCCACTTGGTTGTGTCTGAAATAAATTTTCTGAAATCTAGGTATTCATTGCACACCATAAAGCAAAATAAATTGAATTATAATTTATTTCTGGGTAATAAGTAAGCTGAGGATGATGTGTCCCATCTCTTGATGGAATGCAAATTTACCATTAAAAGACAAATTCTTCACTTCCAAAGCTCGAATAGGGTGGCGCTTTAAAAAGCCTTCCATCTGGTTAAATTTAGGGTGCTGAAAAAAAGCCCACTATAAGAATATTCTCTGGCTCCGGACCCACACAGCATTTTTACTTGATTATGGACTGGATTCGTTTTCATTTACTTGAAGCCCGTCCACGGTGCTGCCTTTTTTTTTTTTCCCTCCCCTTCTGCAACAAGGCAAAGTTGTCACCATCCATGTTGACTTTGGTAATATTGTCTTCTCTGAATAATGCCTTTTAGACGCATGATCGCCAGTAAAAGGAAACCCTTTCTGCGCTGACTGAGGCTCCCTGAGGATGCTCCTAAGGGTAAGTGTGTGCGTGCGTGCGCGCGTGCGTCATTTTACCCGTCATTCCCTTCTGCGACTTGCTCTCCTCTTCTCCATGGTGCTGCTCTCCTACAGCATCCCCTCCAACCTGAATGTCTTCATCTAGTAATATATTACGCTGCTGCTGTAACAGAATAATCTGGAGTCCGCTTGCCTGTGGATCTAGAAGCTGAGTTCACAATGGTAGGACCACCATTGCTAAGGGCCTCCTTCTCTATCGTCAAATGACATCACATTATGGCTGAGAAAGGAGGAGGAGCCAAGCTCCTTATTCTGGTTTTAAAGAGAAAGCCTCGCTATGGAACCCAGGCTAGGATGGCTTTCACAATGCCCCACTTCTGCCTCTGGAGAGCTGGTGTTGCCGGTGGATAGTTGCCCGATTTCCAAATTCACTTTTTTAACGAACCCATTCTCAGTGTAATGAATCGACCTCCTCAACCGGCCATCTAAGAGGTCTGCCTATGTCTTCAAGATGGCCCCTCTTAACTTTCCACCCGTGAACTGTGGGGACACCTCTAAGCACTAGTACCTCCTGAGGTCCACTCAACAGCCTTTAACCTAGTTCCCGCAGCAACTGTTTATCAGAATTCCTACTTATTATACAGAAAAAAAAATCCATGAATAAAAAATGGACAAGCCAACAAATGGACCGAATGATAGTCCAGTCTCTTCTCTCTGCTGACTTACGAGTTACGAGCATCACTGAACTAGCCCTCTCCTCTACAGAGTGTGTCAGCGGCCCTCTGAGCAGACGCTACATGTTATAGAGGGGAATAAAATTAAAGATAAAAGTTGGTGAAACCATTGAAAATTCTCTTCTTGCTTCTCTAAAAGTCCGGCAACAAATTTCTGAGGGAAACCATCCAGACAGCGAGAGCGCCTAGGGACGTGGGAAGAAGTGACCTCAGAGGTTGAGGAGCAGAAAGCGAAAGGGAGGGGTGCTGACGAGGACTGAGGGGCAGGGAAGCTGGACCGAGGATGGCCTGCAAGCGCTAAAGACAACTCAAAGACCTAAACACCCATAGAAAATCTCAAGTAAGTGGCAGAAGACAGGCTTGGAAACCATCACCCTGACTGTTCTTCGAGGAAGAGCCAGGCAGACGTACGGCCCTGGTTCTACTCTGGGTAGTGCTTTCAACGAAAATGGGTAGCCTTTTCTACAGGAAGCCCCAAACCACTAAATCCAAATTGCATTTGTTCATACTAGCTAGCGATTGGAGGTCTTATGTTAAATGTTTACTCTTCTTTTTAAAATAATGTTTTCTATTTGTTCTTTTAGTATTTTATACCATTATCATATCCACCCCCTTTTCCCAACTTCCTCCTGGACACTCTCCCATGTTCCTACCCACTGAACTTCATGCTATCTATCTATCTATCTATCTATCTATCTATCTATCTATCTATGTATCTATCTATCTACAATCTATTATCTATCTATCTATGTATCTATCTATCTATAATCTATCATCTATGTATCTATCATCTATCTATAATCAATCTATCATCATCTATTTATTATCTATCTATTTATCTCCCTCTTTTAAAAGAACAAAAACAAACAAAACCTATGAAGTCCAGTTTGCATTGGCCAGCTATTCCCAGCCTTAGAGCCTGCCATGGAGTATGGTCAATAAACCAGGTATCTATCACTCCACTAAATAAGATTAACTCCTCCTCCCAGGAGCAATCAAATGCCAGTAGCTCCTTGGCTAAGGATGGGACTTTGTGGTCCCATCCCTTCCTCCATGCTGGGATCTTGGAGGGGAGCTTTTATAAGTCTTCACAGCAGATGGCATGTTGTCAAAGTCCCCGGGTTCCTATGTACAGGTGTCTGTGATACTCACCCCTCCTTGTTGGCCTTCGACAGGCTGAGAGGTGATGGTGACTCAGGACCCGTGCGTTGGAAATGCACTCAGTGCTCCTTCCAGCTGCTGGCATCTTGGCTGATCTACTCCCTTTCTGCTCCATCTGATTCATTTGAAAATATGAATTTTTAACCAAGAAACGCCTTCTAGCATCTTCACTTTCTACCAGAGAGGCTCTCGGTCTTTAATGGAGGTGAGCAAAAAACCAAATAGAAACAAAACGATGGCCCATCCTATCTAGATGTCACAGTAGTCTGGAAGAGGATTGAACTGGGAGCCCCATGGATTTCCCCCTGTCTAGGCTTATGACCTTACACAAGTCATTCATGATCTTGTTGCCCTAGTTGCTCAGCTCATAAGATGTAGATAGGATATGTACAGATATAGATAAGTTCACCTTGTGCACTGGCCGTGAGAATTAGAGACAACTTGTATTGCAAAGAGTAAGGTCACCCAGACCCAGAAAGACAAAGGCTGCGCGTTTTCTTAGGTGTGCGTGTTAATTCGGAATATTTAGATGAGGGCATGGAACGTGCAGTAATGGCAGCTATCAGGAGAGTAAAAGGGACCGTGGTGAAGGCAAAGGGAAGAGGAACTTCAGAGAGGGACATAGTGGGGCACAGGTGCTATGAAGAGAAGCCAGGAAAATGGGAGAGGAAGACGTACGGGCAAGAGGAGAGGGAGGCCAACCCAGAAGCGCAGGGGGGGAAGATGGATAAATTGCACTTAGGACATTTGAGAATTCATAGGGAGTCATATTGCTTTCTATTTACTTAAAATCGCATACAATGTATATAAGCTTATGAATATACAAATGTGCACAGTTTAATTGAAGTTATACCCCTTGGGGTGACAACGTTCCTCCCTAAAACCTATGGACTATCCAATCCCATTATTAGGCATGGGACATCTCCCTCTGAGTTGTGAGGGGATTCTGAGAAGCCACCTAAACAATATATGTTAGTACCATTGCCCTATTGATAAAGACACCATATACTGTGAACACAGGACTTGGAGAAATCACTATGGAGAGGAACCGGAAGTCTCCTTACCAAGGACTGACTCTCATAGTGTCAGAAGAGGCCATGAAAGCTCCCGGGGGAGAAAAGCAACCAACAGCCCTCTGCAGCTTGGCAGTTACAAAACCACAGCAATGGGGAGCAAGACGCAATACCCTGAACTGTGTCATAGTGGCTCTCTTCAGGTAACCAGCCACCCCCCTACTTAGACTTAAGGCCTAGAAATAGGAGGGAACTCATGGCTGACACTGTAAACTGAGCCAGTGACCTGTGGTTGGTGAGGCTGTGGAACCTAGAGACACTACAACTGTCCCTTTCCTGAACCAGTATGATTTCTACCTGCATTTTTCAGCGAGTACTAAAACAGATGCGTGACCCAGTACTCACAAGTGACATTGAAGGTCAAGTGGCCTTGGGAGATTTCTGGGGAAAATTTTTTCCATAAGACAGGTGGGAGAGAATGTCTTCCTCCCTCCAACCTTTTATATCCCTGTAGTTGGAAAAAATGACAGGGTGCTGCTTGCCGAAGGTTATCCTCCTCCTTGAAAGGATGAGGGGAGATAGTGTCAGCTTGCTGACTATGACAAAGGCCTGAGCGATGGACTGATCCTGCCACCGTGCATTTGAGAAGTGGAGGCTGAAGGGTCACAAATTCAAGGCTGGCCTGAGCTATAGAGCAAGATTCTGTCTCAAGAAGGAAAAGAAAGCCACCTGTCACAGCAACAGAGCCAAAGCATCAAGGGAGGTACCCTTGGTGATGCTGCTGAACAGAAAAACAAACCTGGTGCCGTTTGCTAATGGGTTCCTCATCACTAACGAGCGTCCTAGGCGTTCGGACAGAAGCCCAAAGCAATGGAATATCCGAGGCTGGGCGGGAGAAATGCTTCTCAGTCCTTCATTAACTGCTACTGGGTATATCTGCAGCTGACCTTGCTGTGCTTCCATGGAGAGAAGGCAAGGTCCGATGGGGGAGTTGCTTGAGGACATTCCCATTATCCTTGAGGACATCTCCCATCATCCTTGAGGACATCCCCCATCATCCTTTGCTCAAAGCACAGTCACAGACACCCCTGGAGGGAGATTAAACTCCAGCCCACAGCGAAGACAACTAACAGGGCGCATGTGTTCGCCCACTGTCTCCCGGTGATCCTCTTTTGACCATAGAAGAGAAACCTCGGTTTTGTCACCAGTACAACATTCGGAAGGACTAGGCCCCTGTCATGGGCTTTGTTACGTTTAACATGTCAGCACATGGCTGGCTCCTGACTGCTGGAGACATTGCTTGTTTGTCTTGTTCTTCAGCAAGGGATACGTGAACCCTCAAAAGAGCCTGACATTCCTCTCTACACCTGAGCCGGATTGCAGTGTTTCTGTGGGAATGCGAAGGGTGTCAGACGTGGGGCTGGTGAGCTGCCCTCCCGCTGCCTCTCCACCTGTCCACTGCCAGGTGAACACATCCTGCCTCCTCTCTCTGCCTGACTGCCAATGAAATGCTTCCCTGCTGACCCATCATGCTTGCTGTGTCTTCATATAGTCTCCTGTTAATGACTTATGAACCCTTTCATCCAAGTCTATTCTTTCCTCTGGATTTGGATCTTAATGTAGATCCTAGGAGGCCAGGGCTGCTTCCCCAGGATCCAGCGGCAACGTTCAGTTCCCTCCGGAAATGATGTAATCAGCCACAGGGATAATCCAGACTCCATACAGATGATTGATGACAACACCTCACCGGTTGCTTCATTTGTTCTTTACCCCCCCCCAAAATTTCCATTTAATCGAGACAAATCGCCTACCGTTCCCTTCTCAGGATGAACCCAAGGCTCTGGATGCTGAATCAACATGCCAAACCTCAGAGTTAGCTGAGAACAGAGCCCAGGTTTTTTACTTCCCCACCTGCGTAAGGTGCAAATCAAATAGCACATAAATAAAACAGGTGTGCGCTCCTCCATCAGCCCCTAGGAAAGGAGACTGGGAGACACAGAGAGAGCTAGAAGAGTCAAACACGTACAGACGCAGCAAAAGAGCGAGCACAGGGCACGGGTACACCGAATACGAGTTCTGAGGCCCAGGTTCTCCCATGAAGTCAGTAACGACTTCGGGGCGTCTCTTTCCCACCATGAAAAGGGCTGCCCTATGCAGATGAGCATCTTGCCAGCCAGCTGCATTGGAGCAGAAACAACTGGTCTGCAGCCAGCCAGAAAGAAAAACAGCAGTTAAGGTGCATGGTGTTACCTTTCCCACAGTGAAGGAGGCATTAACTTCCAGATCTCTGACCCCTTAAATCTGTGTGACAATAATTAATGCGAGAAAGATAACTAATATTTGCGTTGGTGCTGAGAGCCCCGCCTAATAGGGACTGGAGTTACGTAAGGTGGCAGGAGAGCCTCGCCATTTCTTGCACTACTTATTTCTGGCCGGTGAGGCATTAACCTCTTTTTCACTAGGCCTAAGCCCCTACCCATGCCAACCACGCTGTCACATGCTGTGCGGCCATAAACAGCACAGAGGCCTGAGCGATACACGAGAACTGTCTTAATCATTATTAGGTAGAGATCCATGGACTTCTCCCAGCTACAAAAATCTCTTCAATGTCCTAATGAAAATACACTGGACCCTGAGTGCCCCCGACCTTTGCCCACAACAGCTGGCAGCTTCTCATCAGCGGGGCAGCACGCTCTCCAGGGACATCACTCCTGTCTGTCTCTCTGCTTCAGGACTCCTTTGTAGTAGCTGAGTTTAACAACATCCTTGGTTGATACAAGGAAAACTTCCTGTAGCCAAACCCTTCGAATATACACACCCCAAACCTCTCCCCTTCAAATTTCCATTTGCTAAAACCAGACTTAGAGACCTGACGAATAATTTGTAACTTTAAGAAGTTTCCCAATCCAGCTGAAGTTGGGAACCTCCCGTTTATTTACTGCGGTTATTTAATCTAAGTTAATTAAAGCTCTAAGCAGTCACTGATGCTTCATTCTGAGTGGGATCTCTGCCCGAAATAAAAGCCAAAGTGGACATCGACTCTACTACGCTGCCATCCAGAGACATTTTGAGGTGACGGGAGTGTGGTCTGATAAGAAAATCATTGAAAGGACCAGGTACCAAAACCCTGAGAAAATTAGGCTGGGTCCCTAACACTCCAAAGGCCTGGCTTAATTCAATTAAATTCGCTGTTAAGGAATTTAAAATTGTATCATTACTCTTCTTTGGTTTTTACATTTTTGCTTTCTCTCTTTCGTCGCCGTTCTTCTTTTGCATTTGTGAGAACTTCTTTCGGTGTCTGACTTATTCCCGCCTTTTGAAGAAGCAGAGAAAGCGGTCTTTACAATCCTTTGTGCTTTCCTTAAGTTTTTCACAACACAGAGTAGCCTAAGTCCTTATCCCAGCTCTAACTCAGTCATGTTGCCTTCTCTGGCAGACATTTGTCTACAGGTAGCTCCTCTCCGCTTGTCTCTCTACCTCTCTGCTGGGAAAGTCATTGAGTTCCTGGAAGGCTTACAGAAGCAGGGTGAAGGCTCTTTCACCAGACCGGTGTGTGCTTCCTACGGCTTGATCCTCTCCAGATGCTCCAACAGAAAAACAGAGAGTTTAACCTCAGTTTTAAAAGAGTCTTAAAACCCTTCCCAGTGATTCCCAACCACGCAAGACTGAAACCCCTCCACTGGTAGGAAGAGTTAGAATTTGTGTCAGGCTTCAAAAGGTGTGGGGGCGGCTAACACAATAACTCCAATAAGACTTCCCGGAACTCCTACCACGTTCCTGGCCCTGTGCTCAGCACTGTGAAGGCAACAACAGCAATCAGGAAAGAAGTCCCAACGTTTCGACACTACTGAAAGCAACAACGCCTTCACCCCGCAGCTCCAGCTCACGACATCCTCAAGTTGCTTCCGTGTCTCCACGTAGGAACTGCTTTACACATTGCGCTATCGTTTGAGACAGCAGATGCTACCGGTTTTACTTTAAATACACTAATGGCGAGGTTAATGCGTTCACGGGTACTGAACATTACAAGAATAACGCTGCAAATGCAGTGCTTCCCACAGTAAAGGCGCCGGGCAAAGGGCTTAGAAAAGTTTCCGATGTTGACACGGTTCTTATTCATGTGCTTTAGAACTACATACCTTAATTGATTAAGGACGCGTCCGTATGCCATGGTGTGTGTGCGGAGGTCAGAAGACAACTTTCAAGACTGGGTTTTCTCCTTTCGCCCCGTAGACCCTAGAGACCAAACTTGGTTCATTAGACCTGGTGGCAAGTGCCTTTAAATACTGAGCCATTGTTCTGACTGGTTTTGTGTCAACTTGACATAGGCTAGTGTCATCAGAGAGAAGAGAACCTTTAAGACATTGCCTCCAGAAGATTGGGCTGTGGGAAAGCCTGGAAGATATTTTCCTAATCAGTGATTGATGGGGGAAGGCTTGGCCTGTTTTAGGGGGGGGCACCCCAGGACTGGTGGTCGTGGGTTCTATAAGGAAAAAGTCTGAGCAAGTCATGTAAAGCAAGCTAGTAAGTAGCTCCCTTCCATGGCCTTTGTATCAGCTTCTGTCCCAGGTTCCTGCCCTAGGTTTCTGTCCCATTTCTGACTTCCTTCCACGATAGACAACAGATTTGGAAGTGTAAGCCAAATAAATCTTTTCTTCCCCAACTTGTCTTGGTCATGGTGTTTCATCTCACCAGCTGTTACCCTCATTTTGTATTTTAAAAACTGATGCTAAAGAGGGGGGATATGGTGAGCGGCGGGATAAAGCCAAGATTCAGCCCACGTTTGTCTTCCAGAGCTGTCTTCTCTGCCGAATTCAACGAGGTCAAATGAAGCCTCCAACATAACTGAGCAAGTGGAAAGTGATTCCATCCCCCAAGTTCTGCTTCTTCTGATTCTGCAGAATCTTCAGTGTCACTGACAGTTTCTACAGAACCACACAGTTTCTACCAAGAGGAAAGAGTCCATTGTCTTCCATCTCAAATAACTAATGCGGACTTTCAAAAGAACGCCGCCCGTTAGGGAATGGGTCCAAAGTCCTGCCGTGTCTGTTAATAAACCGTATTAATTATTTGCAAACATGCAAAATGCAAATGATCATTCTTTTCAAAGAACTGGAAGCTCCTTGACTTTCAAAGAACTGTTCCCCAAACCAAGCTGACCACACAAGAAAAGGGAAGGTAAGCGGGGTGTCCATAGAACTCACACATTAAAACACAGTGTCCCTGGATTTTGACCTTTGGACTTTAACAGCTTCTTCTGGCATCAGGGCGAAAATAGCCAAGAACTGACGGAAAAGTGGCACCAAGTGCTAACCACAATGGTACTGGGATTTGGAAATAGCCTCACCCCCAAAGAGATTTTGCAAAGAACCATCTGCAGTTTATAGGGTAAAGACTGGGGTTGTATTTAGCACCCGTGTTTTCATCAAAGGTGCCGCAATTAACATCTGAGCTAAAAGGTGTCACAGACCAATCCTTCATTAAAAGAGGAAAAATAGAGAAGACTCAGTGTAGCAATTATTCTCCGTGGGAAAGACGGCTAGAAGCGAACGCACCTCATAAATTATTTGCAGACGGGACCATCTTAGAATGAAATAAGATCTTTCCGAGGGTGACACACCTGTGCCATGGATAATTGCCCTCATTCACAAATAATAAGTGGCCTACCAGATGTTTAGCCCCACACAGGCAGATGCAAGGCAAAGCGGTAGGAGAGGGCATCTCAGCTCAGACCAGAGAGGAGCTTTTCATCCTTTCCAAGGTCTCAAGCTGTGTCGGCAGCTTTCCCGGGAAGGTGAGCAAAGGCCCGGAGGAGTCCAGCTGTCTCTTGCTAACCTTCCATCCCAGCGATTAGACCACTGAGGAACAGGCAGGGCTGTTAGATAGCCCCATCTCAATTAGATGCCTACGGCTCTTTCGTTTGGTCTTTAATTTTAACAGATGTAAGCTGGAGACATTTCCCCTTCTGACAATTTCGTATATGCGCTACAACCATCTTGACCCCCATCATTTTCTCTTCCCCCTCCCATCTGCGGGCCCCCAGCTGCGCCTCAACTTGTCCTCCCACTCCTGTGTCTTTTCTTCATGCATGTCTTAGGCAGATAACTGTAGCTGCAGTGTGCTTGTGGCCGCAGGGACATGTCAGGTCTAGAAGATGGCTTTTCACAGTTTCTTTCCCATGCTCTACTTCCAGTGTTCCCTCTCACGCCTCTCTGATATTCCCTGGGCTTCGGAGGGAGTGGCCTGCGTGTCCTTTCTAGGGCCAAGTGTTCAGTGGTCTCTCTCACTCACTCCCTGGGCAGCTTGGAGTTCCTCCTTTAGCCACCACCCATTGCAGAAAGAAGATTCTAAAGCGTGGGCTAAGAGCAGCACCCGCCTATGGCTATACACATAAATATTGGGAACGCTGTTTGACTGGATGTTGACTTAGCTGAACAGTGGTCCTGGGTTTGACACTCGAGCCCGTGGCTTCCTCAGTCCTGTGGAGAATGTCTCAAATCCAATCAGAAAGGGATTGGTTACCCTTGAAACAGCCAAACATCCCAGTGGGCGTATCTTGCCTGACAAATTGGTATTTCAGCACGAGGGGTCCAGAGACAAGCAAGATCACTGATAGCCGCACCCCCCCCCCCCAGTCTGAAGGGCACTTACAAGCTGATCAGATTTTCAGACATTTTGGGGATTTATCCAGATGGATGGCATTTCAAAGCTGTATAACAGCTCAATAGTAAAGAGAGAAATAACCTTAATGATCATAGCATTAGAGCATCAACATTACCTTATTGGTAGTTATTAAACCAGTGGTTCTATATTTACTATTTGTACTCTCTGTGACATTCGATAATAAAATTGCGATAAAGGTGGCCTATCCGTAAACACCGAGGAATCCGGTTCAGCAGTGGACTAGGCAGACTCACTGGTAAACACAGAAATCATTTCACAGCTACTTTTTTGGAAAAGCATATGTGAGGAAATGGTTGTATCCTAAAGACTGAACATTGTGATGCTATTAAGCCTGAATATAAGCACTCAGTGGTTACCCTTGGTAGATACACAGTAAACAATATACTCTCAAACTTGCTCTCGGAAGGTCCACGCAAATGGATGCATAGTATATCCTTTCGTATATGTTATTTGGGTCATCAAGATCAGTATAACATTGCTTTTATGATTAATAGCATAACTATTAATCAAATAGTTAATATGTGAAGATAAAGTTGCCTTCCATGACAACACATTCAGAAAAGTAAGCACCCAAAGGTGGGGGTAGCCGTAACACTCCCACAGTACTGACGCAGCCTGCTGGGTCCGTCCCCTCCTTCATTTAAGGACTCATCAGAGCCATACCCATCCCCTCCTCACACCCACACTTGAACAAGTCTCTTTTGCTCCTACAGAGTCAGCTAGGGATGAGAATGTGACCTCAGCTACACCAATCACAGTGCTTGAAGTACTCTGTGTTCTAATTCAGAGGAGAGCATATAGAGGAAGGAGAGACAGAATTAAAGTTCCGTTCCAAACTCTTCTGACCTGCTTTGTGATTGTAATGAGATTCAGGACACCCAAGGAGGGGGAAGCCTCGGCCTCGAAATGTAAACAGCCTGAAGGCAGCTGGAAATTCTCTTTCTGAAAACAGCACAGGACTTCAGACCAACTTCACCTTAGCTTTGAAGGCTGGTGAGCTATTGGGGATAAATGCGAAAACGAGATAACATTGTAAGTGATTAAAACAGCTGGGCTGGTGGGGGGTGGGGTGGAGAGATGGGGGGTGGAGGGGAGGGGAGCATTTCGGTACCCAGAGGAGGAAGAATGGGAGCTGTCTGGCCTTGTTTAAGCTTGGTGAGGTCAAGGGTCACGCCTGAAACATGATTTATCCTACGTTACAGAGACTGTCACATATTTCAGTCGCCGTCTAAAACTCTTGGACTGTTAAAATGGGACGGGCTTTGAGAAGTTTATAAAGTTCAAGTGGTCTCCAAATTATAGGCAAAAGATAACTCGATAAATTGAGGATGGCCAAGGTCCGCTTTGACATTACACGGTGTACAGAACTCGTGGTAGAAAGATAGAATCCTAGAGGGGTGTGAGAGTTCTGGGCCATCTTTTACGCCGCTAAACTCCGCTTGAAAGGGAAGAAACTCTGCCCTCAGGCAAACTGTAAGAGGCAAGGGCTAGGCCCAGGATTTTTCAGACTTCTTTCCTGGTGATGTGGCCCGAGGACGTTTAGGACATTGCCATTCCTGGGATAGTTCTCAGTGGTCAGTGTGCAGCCGGCACAAACTGGACAGTTCTTGTGTTGGTGGTGGTGGGTTTTCCTTTGTTTGGTTGGTTTGGTTTGGTTTTCATTTCGTTTGGATTTCTGCTTTTTCTTTTTTCTCAGTAGATCGTCTTCCCATTCAAATTCCACAACCTGAGCTTTCATTCCAACTCCTCCGGTGAAAGTGTTCAATAGGGGTGGGCGGCTGTAGACGTTACCCCTCTAGACTGCGGCTCCAGAAGTCAGTTTGCATGACAGCAAGAACAAAGAGAGAAGCTGCTGTTTGCTTTAAAGGCGAGCACAAAGAGTTTGTAACTAATAGATTCCCGCCTTTGTTAACCAAAGGTTCCAGGCCATGTCCTTTGTCACACTGGGCTAGACCAGTAAGTAGGAAATGTCCACCAAAATGATGCAGTGACCCTGTAGAACCTCATCCCCAAAGTTGTGACTAATATCCAACGCGTTTCTTTGTTTTCAGAAAAGACTCTGCCTACAGGTTTTCCCTAATGAAACCGTATACAGTTAGGCCTCCCCAAACTCCTAATTAAAGAGTAAATCGATAACAGAAATCAAGGCCTTTCCCAGACCAAGATGAACGTGAGCATATGGAAAGCGTACGTCCTGCCGGGTCTTGCATAGATCCTTGGAGTCTGCGCGCTTCCGAGATCATTAAGGAACCAAGACGTCTAAGCAAGAAAAGGAAATAGGATGCAAAGTTTTTATTAATGTATTAAGTCAAAATCAATCATTGCTTTGAGTCATTCTTCTAGATTTTTACGCTATTGCTTAAAAAGTGTTTCTCAAAATTAGAGTCAAAGGTTGGTAGTTCCGGGGTCTCTGGTCCAGCAGGACTTGGAATCTGAGATTTACACACCCCAAACCATCCAGGAGAGGTTTATGCTTGTTGGTCCGGGGATTGCATGCTTTGAGAATGTCAGTTATAACTGCGAGCTGTTCCTCCAGGTGGGATTCCACAGGCAGAATGATGGTCCTGCAAAGCTATTTCCATCTACGCCCTGGGACTTGTGACGAGTGGGGGTTAGGACATGGAAGACAATCGAGGCTGTAAAAATCATCGGCGCTGCTAATCAGCTGTTCCTCAGAGGGGATGTATCCCGAGATCTAGACAGGCTCAGCTGGAAGGCCTAAGGTCCTTGGCTGTGGGGGAGTGCGTTGGCAGGGTGAGCGCTAGGTGTGGTAGGAGGATCACCAGCCAGGGAATGTGCCTGGCATCTAGTTGCTTAAGAGAGGCAGAAACTGCATCTCCTGTGGAGCTACCAGGAGGAACTCAGCACCCCTAAGACCTTGGTTCTGGCCCAGTGAGGCCTACCATGGGTCTCTGGTTTTTAGAACTGTGGGGTAACAAACTTGAATTGAGTTACGACCGGACTAATAAGGGACACTAAAAACCTAAACCATTTTAACAAGGCGTTCTAGAAGTTCTTGTTGTGGGAGATAGCACTGCCTGAATTAAGGCAGTGAGTTTTTGCTTTGGGTTTTATTTGGATTTTTGTTTTTCCTCCAAATAGAGGGCTATTATGATATAGACAAGCACTGATCACAAATCAGCAGATTTGAATGTAGGACTTGGTTATCTTGGGTAGATCACCTAACTCTTCTGGCCTCGGTTTACTCATCTGTAAAATGAACACACAGGCTTTAATGCCCAACAAGACCTTTCCCAAGTGTCTTGGAGATGTCTCTGCCTTTGTGGATACCACCCTACTTTGGTCTGTCATAGTAAGACTTATGATCCATTGGGTTGGTTAAGAATAAGATAGTGCTTTTTGTTAAGACAAGCTAGGAAGATCTGTGGCCAGATTCACTCCAAAGATCTTAGACCACCAAAAAGGAGATCAGGCTGAACCAAGAAGGCGATGCTCCGTACCTTAAACACTGACTTGGAAAGCGACACAAACTCGCAGACTTAGCTGGATGACAGCAGATGGTCTCCTCCAAAATGAACAACTTTTTTTCCCGAAACAATTTATTTTTTTTTCCAACTAAGATTCCCGAAGCCACACTCAATAATAAGTGGGTTTAAGTTCTTAAATCTAAACCTGAATTTAAAAGTATTTAACTCGTGCTTTTAGAATGTCAGGGTCATGTGAGAGAAATATGGAAAATGAACTTGAGACCTGAAGATTACTTATAAAATCCAATTGCTAAAGCCAATTTATTTCCCTTGGCCAGTCCATGCCAACAGGGACTTCCCCGGGCACGGCTTATTTAACATATTTCTGTAACACTGGGCAGAAACTCACAAGTGGGCACCGCATGCAAATTCTGAAGACTTCATCTCCTGCTGTGCAAAGAAAGTGGTGACGGTTCAGAGAAGACCTGGAAATTTAAGTTTAGGAGGAAGGCCTGAAAAGGTGGAGTTTTCCAATTATTTCGATGCACAGGTTTCAACTCTGATACCCATGGATGATAGGGGCTCTCATACCTAGGCTTCAACCTCAGGGAGACTAACCTCTGAACCGAGCAGCAGGAATGAACATTTCTATTGTTGTTGTTATCATCACTGTTAATCTGTGTTCATATGCACTATGGCATACATGTGGAGGCCAGAGGACGGTTTGTAGAAAGCGATCCCCTCCTCCCACCATGTGACTTTCAGAGATCCAGTTCAGGTTGTCAGGTTTGGTGGCCGGCTCCTTTAACGGCCGAGCCATCTCACCGGTCCAGGAATGAGGCATTTGTATTAGACACTCTGAGGATGTGGTTCTCACACTTGAGTTGGGAAACACACACTGAACGAGTGTGAGGAGGCTTGGCCGCTGTTCCGGATTGCCTGCTGCAGCCCCAGAGAAACAGAAGGACGGGAAAAGGGACCCTTGAGAGCGGGTTAGTTGGTAACAGTGGCACAGCTGGCAACTGAGTAGCAGCACGCTCTGAAAACTGACAGAGGCAAAAACAGAAAGCAAAGCTTGCGCTAAGGATTTTCTTTGTTGCTGTTTTGAGACATGGTTTCCCTGTGCAGTCCTGGCTGGCCTGGAACTCACTCTGTAGACCAGGCTGGCCTCCAGCTCACAGAGATCCGCCTGCCTCTACCTTTCCCAAGGGCTGGGATTAAAGGCGTGCACCCCCACCTGGCTAATGAGTGTCTTATCTAAACTGGTTATTCTTGAGGTGCGAGTCTCAGACCAGCACCACGAGGCTCTCTTGAGAACTTAAAAATGCCTCTGCGCAGACCCTCCTCCAGTTTCACCAAGTCTCAAAGGCTGAGTCTGTGTTCCAAACGCCCTACCAATGACGAGCAGGTGATTCTGATGAACAAGGTTTGCGCTCCACTACGCACAGAGATGGAAACAGCCGGTACTAAAGAAGCTAAAGAAATAAAATATGTGACATGGAAGCCGGGCAGTGGTGGCGCACACCTTTAATCCCAGCACTCGGAAGGCAGAGGCAGGCGGATCTCTGTGAGTTTGAGGCCACCCTGGTGTACAGAGTGAGTTCCAGGACAGCCAGGGCTGTTACACGGAGAAACCCTGTTTTAAAAAAAAAAAAAGCAAACAAAAAAAAACCCAAACCTGATTAGTTAATTAATTTAATAAATGACATGGCGAAAGGAGAGTTTTCTGAAACCCTGGCTCGCTAGCCCAGCAAGTGTTCAAGCCTGGGTGAGTGACTGAGCTACAAGCCTCAGTTTCTGTAGTGGTTGCCTATAACACCCTTACTTGTGTTGGGAAAAGTATTAAGACTCAAAAGAGACAAGGTAGGTAAAGGCATCTTGTAATCTGGAAGCCCCAAATAAATGTAAGTTATTAGTAAGTAAGTGATAAGCCCCGTGCTTGGAAGTCACAGGTTGGAATCTCCCTATTCATTACACAAATATTAATTAAATGCTTGCCTTACGACAGCCATTGTATTCTATGATGGGACCATCTAAATAAATGCCCTTTAGCCTCTTGTTTCAAGGAAGACAGGAAATAACTCTGAATTGAGGAAAAAGGTACCCTGATTTCAGATAAGGACTAAGCACTAATCAATTGCATGGCTCCTCCAGGTGCTATACTTTTGGAAATGGAACCAGTTGGGACTGGCAAGTTCCATGGTTGAATCTCGTATCCTTGCAAGAGGATGCTGTTTTCTCTCAGTGCCTAGAACAGGGCTGGCCTGGGGGGGGGGGAGATAAAACTCAGAGAGAGAAAGCAAAGCCACCTGGAAGGGAGCATTGTGGGATTAAGGGCAGCAGCGGAAGGAACTCTGTAGAATGATATGGAAAGAAATGAGAAGGCAGGGCTAGTGACAGGACCTATTGGGAAGGTAATGGAGAAGGTAGATACTGTTAAATCTGTTTGTGTCTCTGAGAAGGGAATTTGTTACAATGTTAAAATATCAAGGAAAGGGCTACCCTAAGAACTCTGAGCCGTTGTTTCTTTAAAAGCCCTTCCCTTGGAGCCACTTCGCCGAATTCACACACTAAATCACAGGTGTGTCTGACTTATCTGACCACTTCCTGTAGAGCATCACAAAATATAGGTGCACAAATTACCCATCACCGTTGCCATGATTATTGGGTGAATAATAAATTATTTAATTAATTTCAATGAGAAATCCTTCTGTGTGTGTGTGTGTGGTTTTTTTTTTCCTCCAATTTTCTCGGCCTCGGAAAGACAATGGCTTAGTGATGGCTCTTCTGGGCCCTTTCCACCCAGCTCGGTAAGGATGCCTCTTTGTTAGCAGAAAGCTCTTAAAACAAAACAAACAAATGACTCTGCTTTCGATTCCTAATCAAAGCCGGTGGACCCAGGTGGAGAGCTTCAAGGACAACTTTTGTTCTCCTGCTTGTGTGCGGAAGGGGAGGTTTGAGGCCGGTAAAAAGCGGAGGGGCTCGCTAAGGTCCTCTTTGCAGAGACTGGAGTGTCTGTCACCGGAGTTGAGGGCTGCATGCATCCCATCCACCAGCGACTGATGAGACACACATGTGATGGGAGATTCTCATTCTAAAAGAAGACAAGATTCATTAATGAATCATTAGGGATTGTGAGTTCTAATGTTTTCCACTTCCTCTTACCACCCACACACTGGGGGCAAAATTGTCTTCCAGCTATTATTTTAACGCAGAGTTTGGCATGAACCGCATCCTTTCAATTAAGCGGGCATTTAGACCTCACAACTAAGAAATTATTGATGTTAATTGTGAGGTCTTAATTGTTTTTCTTCCCAAAGTGGGGGTTCTGGGCTGTTCTGTTAATTTTTCAAATAACTTGATTCAGCAAGGTCTATTTATAGTTTTGGTTTAGAAACATTTTTTTTAATGGTTCTAAATTCGAGGTGGGGCCTCCTAATTACAATCTGCTTCTCTAGGTATCCAGTGAACCCCCACAATACTTGCGATGCCTAAGAGATGACTCACCCTTTCTCCACAGGCGGAATCAGACCCCTGCAGACTGGGGACAGAAGCCCAAGAGCAGTGACTGGAGGAACTCCAGTTCCAATCTCTCCCTCCCCTCCGCAGTGCAGTGGATCCTCTGCCTCTGGGAACACAGATGCTCCTCTGCGCCACTGCACAGATGCCTATCAAGACCCTCGGGGAGCATATGTTCCGCCCTTTTGACTTCTCTCAACCTCTTTATGCAACTCCATTAAAGACAGATGTGCTAGCCGGGCGGTGGTGGCGCACACCTTTAATCCCAGCACTCGGGAGGCAGAGGCAGGCGGATCTCTGTGAGTTCGAGACCAACCTGGTCTACAGAGCTAGTTCCAGGACAGGCTAAAAGCTACAGAGGAACTCTGTCTCGAAAACCCAAAAAAAAACTAAAAAAGTCAAAGTACCTTCATTTGCAGATGATATGGTAGTGTACATAACTGACCCTAAAAATTCCATCTGCAAACATTTAAAGCTGATGAACACCTTCAGGAAAGGGGCTGGATACAAAATTAACTCACATAAATCAGTAGCCTTCCTATATGCAAATGACAGGCAGACTGAAAGAGAAATCAGGGAAAGAAGACCTTTTACAATTGCTTCAATATATATAAAATGTCTGGGAGTAACTCTAAGCAAGTGAAATACTTGTATGATAAACATTTCAAGTATTTGAAGAAAGAAATTGAAGATATCAGACTGTGGAAAGAGCTCCCATTCTCATGAATGACTAGGATTAATATGTAAAAATGATTACCCTATCAAAGGCAATCTACAGATCCAAAGCAATCCAATCAAAATGCAAGACAGTTTTTCACAGACCTTCAAAGGACAATTTTCAGCTTCATATGGAAACACATACACACAAACACAGGATAGCTGAAATAATCCTGAATAATAAAAGATGGTATCACCAGTCCCAATTTCAAGTTGTAGTACAGAGCTATAGTAATAAAAACAGCATGGTAGGGACACACAAAAAGAACAGACATGTTAATCAATGGAATGGAATCTAAGACCCAAACCTCAGTCCCCATGCCCAAAGACTCCTGATTTTTTATAAAGAAGCCAGAAATGCACACTGGGGGCAAGGGGCAGCATCCTTAACAAATGGTAATGCTCAAACTGAACAGCTGCATGTAGAAGAATTCAATAATCCACACTATCACTCTGAACAAAACTCAGTTCCAGAGACTTAAACCAGAGACATTGAACCTTGAAGAAGAGAAATTGAGGAGTAACTTTGTACTTGTTAACTTGTTAGCACAGGAAAAGACTTTTTTTTTTAACAGAACACCATTAGCACAGGCACTAATATCAACAATTAATAAATGGGACCTCATGAAACTAAAAAGGTTCTGTAAAGCAAAGGACCCTGTCAATCGGACAAAGCGGCAGCCTGCAGAATGGGAAAAGATTTTCACCAATTCTACATCCAATAGAGGCTAATATCCAAACTTTATAAAGAATTCAGAAACCTAGCTATCAAAAACAAAACAAATAACCCAGTTTAAAAAGGGGGTGAGATCTAAACAGAGACTTTTCAAAAGAAGAAACCAAAATGGCTAAGAAACAAAGGAATGTTCAACATCCTCAACCACCAGGGAAATGCAAATCAAAACTGCTTTGTGATTTCATCTTAGACCTGTCAGCATGGCTAAGATCAAGTACCAACTCATGCTGGCAAGAATGTGGAGTAAGGGGAACACTCATCCGTTGCTGATGGGAGTACCAGCTTGCATAGCCACTGTGAAAGTCAGTGTGGCCGTTCCTCAGAAATTTGGGAATTGATCTAATTGAAGATCCAGTTGTATCACTCTTGGGCATAGACCCAAAGGGTGTTTTATCCTACTACAGAGACATTTGCTCGATCATCTTCATTCATTGCTGCTCTATTCAAAATATACAGAAATTGGAAACCACCTCAACAGAAGAATGGGAAAAAATATGGCATATTTACATATGGAGTATTACTTAGCCATCAAAAATAAATAAAATTTGCTGTTAAGCGGATGGAACTAGACCCAGAAAGACAAATGTGGTATGTATCCGCTTATGTGCAAATATTAGTTGTTAAACCAGTGATATAACCAAGCTACAAGGCATAGAACCATAGAGTTTAGGTATAGAGTAACAGTATAGGAGTGGACAGATAGACCTCCCTAGGAAAAGAAAATAGAAAATATAGTTATGGATTGGGGGTGCTGAGAAGGGAGAATGAAGCAGGGCAGGGAAAGGGGAGGGAACTATGGGATAAGAGAGGGAATAGGAGAGAGATAGCTAAAATTAAGGGCCATTTGAGAGACAATATGGAAACCTAACACAGTAAAAGCTTCCTAAAATATATACATATATGAAGGCAAGCTAAACGAAATCACCAAATAGAAGGGAGACAGAGCCCCAAGCTGGTCATCTCTTGTCACCAAATGAAGTTTCCAATACCAGGATTGGGTTAAATTGATTGCGTGTTGACCAAAGGGGTCCCATGGAAATCCCCAAAATGACACAGGCTGTTGTCAAGTCTATAGGTTGCTCTCTGTAAACTGACTGCAAGGTCCCATTGTTAAAGAAGACACCTGTCCAACTCACTGAACATGGATAAAGCCAGATGGCCCTACACAGCGCTGTCACCCCCGTGTTCCAATGTCTTTGGTATAGGAGGGCACTCTGCATGCTTACCGAAAGAAAAATATAAGCACCGAGCCAGCCACAAAAGTTTTCATCTACAGTGCTATCCTAAATGCAAGATATGCTATTAGGAGCAACCAACCAATATCTGACTTGACAAGTCTCATTCCACAAGATGGAACCCATAGCCGACACAGCACGGATGAAGAAGAACCTAAGACTAGATAGCCCAGGGACCTAGCATAAAACCAAATAATATTGTTATAAACAACAACTCCAGCAAAATAGTGATACAACGACCCCTAATGACGTTCTGCTCTACTCCTTCTTCAGTGGCTTCCTCAGCCATCATCACAGAAGCTTTCTCCTGCAGCAGATGGGAACAAATTCAGAGACCCACGGCCAGGCATTACACACACACACACACACACACACACACATATACACCCAGAGGGAGATTTGGGGACGCTCAGCTCTAAACAGGTTATCTCCACCAAATCCCTCTCCTTAAGGCTCAGGAAATCCTGCGGAAGAGACTGAAAGAGCTTAAGAGCCAGGGGGACGGAGGACAGCAAGGAAACGAGGGTCTCTAAATAAGCACGGGCGGAGCTCCTAAGAACTCCCAGAGACCGGAGCAGCACGCATAGGGCCTGCACAGGTTTGCACCCGAGAGCTGAAAAAAGAAGCGGACACAATGCTCCCATCCCTAACACAGAAACAGTCTCCAATTGAGAGCCCCTTGTAAATGGCAATTTACTTTTTCCCAATGGAGTCTCGCTGGGAGGAACACACCACTCTTAAGGGTAGATTGAGGAGCAACAGAAAGCGAACTCGGTGCCATCTTTGGAAGTTCCTTATCTCACAGGGTAGTGTCAGAGCATTTCCCTTTTATTTTATTATTTTTATTTTATTTATATATTTTTCTTCTCTCTTTCTACCCTGTCTTTTCTTTGTGCATATATTTTGGCTTCGGTTTTCGTGTGATCCCAGAGTGTGCAATCGGGTGGGGCCTCTGCTTCTCTCACCTCTTCTTGGGCTCGTTTCTGTTTACTTGCTTTCTTTAATCCCATGTGTAAGTTTTTGTTTATCATGTTATATTTTATTATATTCATCATAACTTTTAAAAAGAAAGGAAATCTATTCCATTACCCACTGCCCATTGCTGTCACGGAATCTTATAAAGACAGCACGGAGTGTTTGCAGTATCATGGAAACTCATTTCCAATCCTGCTGTCTATAGGACAAACAGATCCTCTGAGAGCCCCCGTTGTGTTCCTTGATCCTCAACTGAGTAATTAATCTTCTAGAGTCACTGTTGTTTGGGGAAGTCTTACTCGTCCTCACACAGCTAATTGGACACTCATTGACCGATGTTCTCTATACTTTCCAATGAAGAGATGCCCATTGTCTAAATCTTTTTCTCAAACTGTAGCCCTGGACTTTCCCACATTTGCCTATCTAGGAACGTGTTAGAACGATGGCTTCTCAGGTAAATTGAATTATAAGCTGTGTCTTCATAAAGCCCTCTGATGATTTAAATATATGTGTAATTTAGAGAAACACCAGTCTAGATATTTATACAATCAGAATTTAGGTCAGGACTATAATTACTTTAGAATGAATTAGAAGCCATGAGATTTTCATTCTTGAATCTGTTGTTGTTACGGGGAAATACTTGCTGTGTCATAGTTAAGCATAAATGCTAAGATTATTGAAGCAAATTCTACTTAATTCTCCATGTGTCTTTATGTATATAAAATGCCTCTATGTGTGTATGTGTGTGTGTGTGTGTGTGCATTGCATCTACTCTTTTGCATACATATTAGTATCAATGGGTTTTCTATAGTCTATAATTACCCCATTTCTATGCCTATACTTTCCAAATTATTGCTTAAAATATATTTCTGGCAGTTATGAAAATAATAAAAAAGTAACCAGAGATTAAGTGTTCAATAGCCTCGCTGAGGAATGAGAGTCAAACTTCTTGTCTATATTTCTCCTCTTTGAGGTTAAAAAACTGTCCGAATTTTCTTTTCTAATGCAGTGATTTTTTTAAAAAGCTTTGATCAAAAATAATTTGGGGAGGAAAGGGTTTATTTTGCGTCTACTTCCCAGGTCACGACCCGCCACGGAGGGAGAAGCCAATGGGAACCATGGTGGAACACTGTCTGGTGCCCTTCCAGTTGCGCTCATGGTCAGCCAGTTTTCTCAGACAGCTCAGTTCCACCTGTCCAAGGGTGACCACGCACAGTGAGCTGGGCCCTCCCACAAGGATCCTCATTCAAGGAAATGCCTCACAGACAAGCACACGGGGCCATCTGATTGAGGCAATTCCTCCCCTGAGGTTCCCTCTTCTCTGACATGTCAGGTTGACAACCAAGCTCGGCCAGCACAGAAAGATATAAGAGTACACAACGCTTCTTTCTTTAAAGCAGGATACTGGTGTGGGAGGTCCTTCTGTCTGTGTGTTGCTTTTATTGGTTAATGAATAAAGAACTGCTTTGAGCCTATGGCCGGGAAGGACAGAACTAGGCGGGAAAGCTAGGCGGTATGCCGGGAGGAAGAGGGCGGAGTCAGAGAGAAGCCATGGAGATGCTGCCAGAGACAGATGCTGGGAACTTTACCTGGTAAGGCACAGCCACGTGGCGATATACAAATTAATGGAGATGGGTTAAGCTAATATGTAAGAGTTATCCAATAAGAAGCTAGAGCTAATGGGCCAAGCAGTGATTTAAGTAATAAGGTTTCTGTGTGATTATTTGGGGGCTAAGTGGCCAGGAACCAACAAGCAGACTCCTTACTACAGGACACAGTGTAAAGTCTGGCAGATGGTGGATACCATCACTCTGGCCTCCCGTTCTGTGGATGGTGGAGTCAACCACATTCAAGCTCCTTTTTCCTGAAGGCTGAGCACTGCTCAGCTTCTTGTTAACACTTTCAGGACCAAATTCTCTCCCTAAATAGAGTTTGCCCTTTCCCTCCTCAGGTCATTATTATTGGTGTTATTAACTTCAATCAAAGACGAGTCCTCCGGGAAGTGTTTACCTAACACTACCTCTAGATCTGGCTCATGAAACAATTGTATGCTTTGAATATGTTCATCCTCATTTGGCGAAACATCATCTACCTACTCCAAGGTCAAGCTGTACCACGCTCTGCTATTTCGATCCACGATGGCTCCAGTCTCTCCCCTCTTGTTTGAGAGGAGGATGACAAGACAAGAATCTGCTGTTAGGAATTGCCTGAGTAGTTCATGACATGATGGGAGCCAGAGGTTAGAAGTAGGAGTTGGACTGTTTAATAGCATTTCTCGCGACTCATCAAAGAATTTGGCTTCCTGCCCCGACAGCTCTGGGTTCTAAAGGCTTAACGCTGTTGAACACATCTACTGGGGTATATGGTAGAAAATATGGAAGATTTTTAAGCTATACCCCTTCCCATGTTTTTACTTTGGGATCCTAATAGGGAGCTATCAAAATTCATAGACATCTCTATGTTCACCCTCATTTCCTGACGTGTTCTGCACTAAGGCCAGGCTGTTCCTTGCACACTAGAAAACAGAAGAATTGTGCTTGCCAAATGCGTCGTTTTCTGGGGCCACCTTTGATATGCCTCTTCCTGGTGTTATAATAAACAGAATAGTCACGATCTTGAAGACATGATAGGGGCGAGTGATTACGTCAGACTTCAGAGATGCACCGTGAGGAAGCGGAGTGGCCATAAAGCTGAGTGTGAGGGCTCTAGTCTGAGCAGCTACAAGGGCTGAGTTGTCTTCCCTTGGATTTAGAAAGACCCTGAGAGAAAGAGGTTTCAGACACCAGGCATTTGTTTCTAACCATGTTTCCTTTGAGATACATCATGGATATTGAAATCAATCTTTTACAAAGGCAACGGGGTCTGAGCAGTTCAAGTCAGTACTCGAGAGGAGATTAAAATATCATCGCCAGCCAGGAAACGGCTCAGTGGCTGGGGAAAGGCTCAAGCGGGATGATTCGAGTTCAGTCCCTGGGACTTGATGGTGGAAATAGAGAAGCATCTCTTCAAGTTGTCTGCTGACCGCTACCTGTGTGCCGTGGCCTGTGCTACCTGTGTGCCGTGGCCTGTGCTACCTGGGTGCCATGGCCTGTGCTACTTGTATGCCGTGGCCTGTGCTACCTGTGTGCCGTGGCCTGTGCTACCTGTGTGCCGTGGCCTGTGCTACCTGTGTGCAGTGGCCTGAGCTACCTGTGTGCCGTGGCCTGCGCTACCTGTGTGCCGTGGCCTGCGCTACCTGTGTGCCGTGGCCTGAGCTACCTGTGTGCCGTGGCCTGCGCTACCTGTGTGCTGTGGCACACACACATCTGCAAACATCCTCAGCCACACTGCAAACCATACATAATTAAGCAAACGAATACATATTAAAATATATATAAATTTAGCATTATCTATGTCTACGCAGATGCATCACCACTAAAAGAGATGGGGTGCAGTTAGGAGGGCCCCCGGGGCCCAGAGAAGCTGGTTATGTCTTTCTCACAGGAAGCCAGGCTCATCTCAGGCCGCATCTGCCTCTGATTTGCTGCATCTGTCCTAGGGCTTTTCCCTTCAGAACCTCTCCCTTTTCTTTCACCTCCTACCACCCTTGACTTTTCAATGGAAATATTACAACTATTCTTTTAAGCGAGTCTTTCTTGCCCATTTTGGGTGCTTCAGAAGGCCTGTGGTAATGGCTCCGGGCCAAGGAATTTTCCTAAGAAACAGAACATGGGCTTCATTGGGCACAGAGTCAGCAGCTCCGAGGAAAGTGACAGACAAGACAGATAAAAGGCCCCAGCGTCTTCCTCCTGGTTCCTTTTCATCATCTCTCACCACCCTGCAGATCTCATGCCATCTCGAAGACGGGCTATTGATCTACTAGAAGATCTCTACACGAAGCTCTGTCTACCCAGTCTTTGCATGTCCACCCACCATGAAAGACCAAGAAAGACGAGCACTTGTCTGCACCAGCTTTGGGTCTTCACATCTGCAAAATACAGAATTGGGCTAGGTCATGTCCATGGACGTTTCCAGCTCTGCAGTTCTATTAATTACTAAATAACTTAAATGGGTCAAGAAATTTCCATGCTAATTTGGACCAAATTCAGAACTAGGCATCTAGAGAATCAGGAGGGAGATACATGTTTCCTATATCGCCGTTCTACTTCAGCTTTTCCACAGGAGTTATACTAATTTACATTGCCCCCAAGAACGTGTCAGGGGCCTTCCTTTCTGCCAGGTAATATTCTGTAGTTTTTGTTAATTGTTTTAAGTGCCTCAACATGTCAAAGTATAGTCGAGCATTGGTATTGTAAGTTATTACTTAGGCATATAAGGTTGCTTTTCCATCCGATTCACAAAATAATTTCTTGGTTCTTATTATGAAGGGCAAGCCAGGATGCCAAAAATGCCTCGATTCCACACAGCGTTGCTTGTTTTTTTTAAAAAAAATTAACGTTCTATAAATATCAATCATTGAGCCAACTTAAAAATAACTAATTTAGTCCAGCAGTGAGTTGAAATCATTTTTATTAATATTAAAAATGACTCTTCTCCCATGATAATAACTGTTAATATAACATACTAAGAATAACCTCGTGTTTACTTGTGCATGGGAATTTCTGAGAACTGTCAGAGTCACTGGGAAGGACCAGAAGGGCCCAGGAATAGAGGGAGAGGAAGCCATTTTGAAAAGGTTAGTTTTCTCATGGAGAGTTATGCTTCATCTCTCAATGCCAACAAAGGTACACAACTCAAAGGGGAGGAAATAAAAGCTCAAACTGATATCTTGGATATTCAGCTTAATGTTCCAGTAGAATCAATTTTCTGTATGATTTTTTTCATACCTCTGGTGCACACCTCTGGCATACTCATGGAAAGTAGGAAAGAGAGAAATTGCATGTCACAATGCTTTCTTCTAAAAAGTAATCACTGATATTTTCTGTCTTGTGTTTCTGAGTCCATGGGAGATAACACTCCTGTTACATTTCTTTAAAAATAAATAAAAGCTAAGTTCTCAACAGGAAAAGAAGCTTTACAGCAAATGAGAAAGCCTCCTTTGATCATGTGGCTGGCCACTTTTCTGTTACGTCCTAAATTTCCATTCCGTAAACAGGGTGTCTTTTTATTTAGAATCCATGTGTAGATTATATTTATGTAGGAAGGTGCACACTCGACTGTGAAAATCAAAACAGAAGTAGCAGATGGTTCTCCTTCAACCCAAGAGACCTCTCCCTGAGCCAGCTCAGAACCAAAACCTCCTTCATCCAGCATGAAGATATGATATTTAGAATTCCTGCCTCTATTCTCATTTAATTATCAAAACATACGAGGATGAGAGGTGGATTTGTACAAATTACATCCAATCATCAAGATCCCAGTCTCTCTCCATTCACTTGTGCCAGGAACCCTGATGGTCAGGTATGTACACAGTCCAGAGAAGCAACAGTAGATGCTCCTGATGAGAAATACTGGCTCATTTATACTCCAAGTTCTCGTTCAGAGAAACACAGGTATGTCTTTGTTCTAAGAAAGGTTGCTATTTAAATGAAAATTTAAGAAATTTTGAGAATTGCTTGCCAGATAGCTAAAGTAGTTCTCATAGAGCAAAATGCTGTGGAATAATCCTTTTGTACTGTGAAGATGTGTCACTCTGATTGGTTTAATAAAAAGCTGAACTGCCGGTAGCTAGGCAGGATTTCTACATGAACTCAGGAGCATGGATTCCTTCCTCAAGAACCTGATCGAGATGGCACTGCTGCTAAGTGGACCCTCTGTGGACGATAAGGAAAATAATCGCGCCCTGGATTATGCTGCCATCTCTTCAGGAGTCCAGCCAGCCTTCTCCTGGTTCACCACAAAAATTTCCATCACACCACACCCCTTTCCCATACAGAAAGACCACTACAAAAATTTGATCAGGACCGGGCTAAGGAGACGGATCAGAGAGTAAAATGGTTTGCTTCCAAGCACAAGGACCCCAGGTTCCTCCCCAGAACCCACATGGCAGAAGGAGAAAACTGACTCCAGAAAGATTTTTCTCTGATCTCTACGCATGCGTCATGACACACATGCACACACATGAGAAGTAAGTACATACATGGATTAGTAAATAAATATGACAACAGCTTCTGTGGACTAAGGTCGGTCAGTTTCCTGTTGTTATGATAAGGGGTTGAGAGAAACAACTCAAAGCTTGAAGAGAAGAGAGGTTTGTCTTGGTTCTTGTTCTCAGAATTCTTAGTACAGGGTCAGCGATATCCACGGCTTGGGGCTGAACCGAGGCAAAAATGTATGGAGAAGGTCCTGGTGAACCAGCGTGGCTCACTCTAGGGTGGTGTGGTGGCTTGGAACCATAGAAGGGAAACAACGGGGGCCACTTCAAGATAGAAACCTCCGTGTCACATTCCCAGGAACTCGGCTGCTCCGTCCAGGCCCCACCTTTCCATAATGGCATCCATCATAAATCTATTAGGGGATTAATTCATTGATAAGTAGGTTGGATGAATATGATCCTGGTTTAGCAGGATCTAAATTGGGCAAAGTCATTTTTCCAAAATAACCCCCCATCAGAAGCAGTGGGTATAAATGAAAGCGATGGCAAAATATTGGTTGCAGCAACTGGACAGTTAACAGTTCCAATAATAAAACTTCTACCCGTAGTTAAGTGTCCAACGTTCAAGGATTTTGCTCCTATTCCCACTAATGTGCTAACTTGTTATTTTCACGAGTTAACACTTAATAGGACGAGATTAATAGATAACAGTGAAGTGCCCTAAGGAAGACAACTCCACGTTTTAGTTTCCTTTAACAAAGTCCTGCTGACTTTTGGTTTTCTCCCAGAACCCTCAAAAGGTGTCAACAACTTAAATGACGAGGACATGAATCACGACAACAGAATACTTCCCATCAAAACCTCCGACTCTCCCGAAAGGCCTGACCGCTGAGGCTATTTTCTTGCCTACCTATTGTGCCAGAGCTCAGCGTAGTCCTGCTCCATACGTGAACAATCAGCCAAAGTCAGATGACAGCAAGTGTGAATACCAGACCATGCCCAAGCGGTGGTGGCGCGCGCCTTTCATCCCAGCACTCGGGAGGCAAGACCTCTCAGTTCTAGGCTAGCCTGGTCTACAAAGTGAGTTCCAGCACAGCCAAGGCTACACAGATAAACCCTGTCTCAAAACAAACAAACATAATAAATAAATAAATAAATAATCCAAATAATCAGACCATAAACAGGGCTGTGTTGAGACAGAACTATCCTCCTCTGGCCGTATTACCTTGATTTATTTGGCAAGCCTTCTGTTATACCAGGCTTTTGGAACTTGAATGTCATTTAAATTGGTTCTCTCATCTTCCAGATGTCAAGTTAAGTTCCAAGACTCTAATAAAGTATCAATGGGTTTGATAAGAAGGAGAGCAGATGATGGGATGGATGGATGGTCAATCCCTCTGACCTCACTAGGATTTGCTGAGAACTGTAGCAAGTGCTTAAACCATTACCTGATACCTAGGAGGTGCTGTTTAAGCTAACTGGTGTGTGCTTACCAGTGTATGGTTGAGCATAACTGCTCAAGTTGCTTTTACTTAATTCTCTGGGTGACTATATAGAAATTGACTAACCCAAGCATCAGCTTACAAGGGCAGAAGGGGCTGTGCATTAGTTCAGGGAAATAAAACATACTCATTTTTAATCTGTATTTTAATGCAGAATCAAAAGACCAATGAACATGTATGCCAATAGTAAAAGTTAATTCCTGGAAATTGCCGTCACACACACACATTTCCATAAGCATCAATCACCTAAAAATGTTTATGCCGGTGATCGTCAGCCAACTCTCAGCTGCATCTCAGTTAACTATCAAATAATGGACTTCCCCACAGTCTTTATCCCCTGCCTCTTCCCACTGTCCATTCAACATCCAGCATAGACGGCATCCTAACGCAAAGCGCTAGCTAGATTCTCTCAGGATTTAATTCCAAATAAATGCGTACATCTGTACAAACTTGTGCTGGAAAACCACAAGCTTGTTTTCCTGACACCAGGACATAATTTCATTTCTCCCGGGGAAGAAAATCATGTAGAGCTGAGTACAAAAGCCTTCTCAAGTAAGATCTTCATGAACACACCCACAGCAGGAAGAATCTCTCACTTCGTAGGACTTAGCTGTGGTCAGCCGTTGGCCACCGACAATGACATGGTCATCCCCACGAGGCCACATAATGACCTGTAGTGAAACCTCCTTAAATCACAGGTTTAGGACCCAACACCGCAGGCGTCTCTTTGACCTTAAGTCTGAGCTGGTCCCTGCCTCTCAGAGCCTTGGCAGAAGGTGGTGTTTAACACAGCACCTGTTTGTTCCTGGCGTGAACTTTGGGGGCCCTCTAAAGATGACTGTTCCCAGTCTAATTAGATGGAAAACCACCTGGGAAGTGGCATGGGCTTCATTCCCCAAAGGTGGGGGTCACACACTGTGTTACCTGGAAAAACAGTATTTCTTATCTCCAGTCCTCAAACTCTTCCTTCAAGTGACATTTCTTTCTGCTCTCCCCTATATTTAAAAGAAATAGGATTGTCTACTAAGCCTCTGCTAAGATACCAAGCAAAATAATGAGGATATTTCTATCCACGTTTGTCTTCTACGGGAGCTGTAGGACAGCTCTATATACGTGTCCTACATCCGTTAATTTATAATCCTTTCTACCACGAAGAGCCTCTGTAAGCCTGAGTGAGCGTCTTTGAAAACCTTGACTGTCCCAGGTCACGGTGCTGCTGTGTGTGAAAGAGTGTTGCCACTGGTGTCTGCTGGTCTCAAGTGGTCCTCAGCGCGGCTCTCTAAGATGTGGAAAAGAGAAAGAAATCACTTGGTTGCAAGGATTACTTTAGTCTCCAAAGACGTAACAAATTCCAACCCGAGACTAACAAAGAAAGAAACAGCAGGGGAATTGCTCATCGGTTAATCATTGCTTAGTCGGTAATGGGAAGTCTCTGATTTGGACCCTGTGCTAATTCCTCCGTCAGAGCCCAGGTCAGAAGGTGTGCAGAGCAGAAACTGCAGGGCCACAGGCTGCTGCCCTGAAGTCCTCGGTGCCCATCTCAAAATCCTGGAGAACGAGGATTCTAAGATCCTACCCTCCAAAATGCTATTGCTATCACTGGGAGAAAATGGTCCCCATTGAAGGGATAGGAACAACTGAGTATAAATGAACCTTGTGCAAACAGGGCAGAGTTTTAGAGAGATGAGAGGGCAGGTCAGTTTCTACACTAAAGTGTTCTATTCCATTTTTAGAAATATTTTTGTACAATAAGGAATAAATGTAGCTAGAAATTATAGTGTACCAGCTCATGCCACCATTCGAGGGACCTGGTGTGTCCCATATCAGAGAAACAGAAGAAATTAGCGAGTAAGATGTCTTTGTTTAGGTTTTGTTTTTATTTCTATGCTCTCCTCTCCTCTCCTTTCTTCTCCTTCCCTCTCCTCTCCTCTCCCCTCTTCTCCTCTCCTTCCGTCCTATTTCCTTCACCCACCTCCTCTCCCTTTCCCTTCATTTCTATTTCTACCCTTTTCTCTTCTCTCTCTCTCCTGCCGCATTCATATTCCTGCTCCATCCCTCCCCTCCCTCTCCTTCCCTCCCTTTCTCTCTCCTTTCCTCCATCCCTTCCCTCCTTTTTCCTCCCTCCCCTTCATATCTCTTTCTTCTTTATATTTGCCTGTCTCTCTTCCTCTCTCCCTCCTTCTCTCTATTCCCCCCCCCACGCACCATAAGAAATACAAGGATAAAAATGTAAATGTAGAGAATTTGTTTTTATTCTCCGGGATGGTAATTCTTTCCTGCATCTCTTCCCAGAATTGGCATGGGTTGCATAATAGTTTCATTAACAGTGCTCTTATTAGATTTTAGGGGTGCCCCACCCAGAATGTGTAACTGGAGCCTGTGTATCTAAACCAATCCACACAAAGAAGTCTGAAAATTAGGAAATTTTTAATGCAATTAATCAATCTTTGAAAATGGCAAGTCGTTTATTAGGGCACAGTTAAGCGATGACGCAAGACCGTAATTTGTAAATTAGGAACAACAGGGACGGATTCATGACTTTAAGACTTAAATCGTGCTGGTTACCTGCCTTTGCTCAACACCGGGGCTTTGTAAACTCAGCACCAGGCTTTAAACCGTTTCCCATTCTCTTTCTGGGTACGCCCATCGTGTGGCTCACAGTTCTAGCAATAAATACGACTGATTTCATCTCTTCTAAACAAGTTGCCCTGACCCATATCATAGGGTGAGCATATATTAAACCAAGGCACCCATCTTTCATTAGTCTAGTTGATTTTATTAATTGCACTCAAGACTACCAGTTCACCTTTGTTTGGTGAATGACGTTCCGTCCATACAGTTTCTCTTGCATTTTTCTTTGGTACGTTTTGTTTAGCTCTAAACTACATACCTTAAGTCACTGAAGCCTGGGCGAGCTCAATTTGTAAACCCCCCAGTCTAGAAGACAGTCTGGCAGAGAGTCCAAGGGAAGAGAAAGACTGAAGGCCATGTACAGAAAATTCAAAGAAGATAGAAAAATTGTCAATAGAAATAGGAAAGATGACCAACCAAACATCATCAGAGAAACACAATGACAATTGCCCACTCGCCCGTTTGGTGTGGACACTCAGAAATCAGGATGCCCATCTTCTTTTGGCATGAGAATAAACAAGAATATTACTTAACCATCCTAGGTAGCACCTGTGAAGCCGTGCGTGCAAGCCTTGCCCTTTGACCTACAATGCCAGGTGTATGTCCCACTAGAATAAATAAAGATGATTACTGACGGACATGTTGTTAGGAATGTCCCTAACAACAGTTTGCCACACCCCCAAACCAGAAACCACTGCAACATCTGTTTATAGGAAAAGGGACATAGTCTGTGCATATAATGGTGTGCTACTCACTAAGGAAACCGAATCAATTCCAACCAAGCAGATCCTTGCTCTAACCAACAATTCTGAACTTGCTCCCTGCTCCCAAGCACATAAATCAATACAAATAATCCTCTCTATTAAAAACCACCGTGCTAGGGATGCAAACACAAAGAACATGAAGATTCAGAAGACAGTTTGACACTACATCAATCTAGCTACATAACAAAATAAGTGACCACTCGGGCCTGTCATCTTCACAGACAGAGGCTGTTAACCAGGCTTACGGTATCAGACACGGGCTCCCTCCCATGGAGCAAGTCCCAGATATATTCAGATGGTAACACTATTGCAAAGGTGACTACATCATGCCCAGCAAGTTGGGGTTTCGTGTCTTTGTCTGATTGTTTGTCTGTTTGTTGGCTTGTAGGGTTATTAGTGGGGGTAGGACCATTTATGCCTTTTGTCTCCCCGGAAACCTTACAACACTTTCCGATATTTTGGAAGCTCTGCAGTTGGGAGGAAACTTCCAGCCCAGCTTCGACTCTGTCTTGCAACAAGGGTGTGTAATGCTTTCTCCTCTGGGTCTGGAAGGCAACCAAGAAGACGGACAAGAATCTCTACTGGTTTAGGGGCCTCTAGGGCCACCCTAATGAACTCCTGAGGAGGTGTCCCACACACGGGATTGGGAGTTTTGTTTAGTAACATCCTATTTCTGGAGGCCGCATTAACTAGTCATATGTTTTATTCGGGTTATAAGTATGTCTTTATATAGTTTTTTGTTTGTTTGTTTGTTTGTTTTTTGAGACCGGTTTCTCTGTGACTTTGGAGACTCTCCTGGAACTAGCTCTTTTAGATCAGGCTGGGTCTTGGATTTCAGTACTGCGATTTCTCAGAAAACTGGGAAACAACCCATGTCAAGACCCAGCATTACCAGTTTTGGATATGTATATACCCAAAGGATGCTCAATCATACCACAAGGACATGTGTTCAACTAATGTTCATTGTTTGTCATAGCCAGAACATGGAAACAACCTAGATGCCCCTCACTCAAAGAATGAATAAAGAAAATGTGATGCATTTACACAATGGAGTACTACACAGCAGAAAAAAAAGACATCTTGAAATTTGTCCAGAATAATGGATGGCTCTAGAAAATAACATATTGAGCGAGATAACCCAGACCCAGAAAGACAAATATCATATGTACTCACTCATAAGTGGCTTTTAGATATAAAGAAAAACCAGCCTACCATTCACAATCCCAGAGAACCTAGACAACAAAGAGGACCTTAAGAGAGACATACATGGATCTAATGTACATGGGAAGTAAAAAAAGACAAGATCTCCTGAGTAAATTGGGAGCATGGAGATCATGGGAGATGGTTGAAGGGGAGGAGGAGGAAGAGAGGGGAGTGAAGAAAAATATATAGCTCAATAAAAAACAATAAAAATTTAAAAAAGAAATCTCTAGTTATCTCTTTTAATCAGAAAAGCTTCTCTTTGCAGTGAGTAGTTGTGAATTTAGAGATTCATAGCTTCCCCGTACGCCGTGAATACATGATGGTTGAGGACTTAGCCATGAATAAGACACTTACGCTATCACTCAGGGAACATTGCAGGAGGCAGAATGGGAAGTATTTAAGACCCAGCCGACAGAGTGTAAGGCTGAGAGATACCATTCTCCAAACGTAATACAGCCATTGCAAATCATGAACTCACAAGAGCCAAGAGCCGCTTTGCCTGCGCTGAGCCTAGCAAGACGGTCCCTGACAACAGGCGGTGGTGGAAAGAGGAGGCCCCTGCTCATGGGCTCAACTCTTTACCGAGGAGCTACTAACTACAGATAGATTCTGGGAAACGGAAGCCACAGTCCTCAGTTGTGTGCCGCTGAACACTACCAGGCTCCAAGAGATAGCTCCAACCCCATAGTAGGACCAAAGCACAAAGACCAAAAGACAGGAAGGTGAGGGAAGGGAGACACAAGTGGGTAGGGGTGATGGTGGTCGCTACATAGCTCGTCTATGTGTGAAACTGTCAAGGAACAAATTAAACGAATACGATTTTTTTTTTCATTTTTATTCCTTATAAGCTCTTCCTTATGCACCGGTAAATGTTGGCGCTTCCCATGCGTTGTTCTCAACCACTCAGCTCTTCCCGGGATCTCATCCCGTTCGTTGATATTAATTACTACCTGTGCACTGCTGAACGGCTCCTCCGAGACTGGTGTCCTCCGAGCAGTACATCTGGGCAACCGTTTCTTCTCAGGTCTCCCTCACACATCTTAAAGCCGCCCCACGTCTTCTCTCAAGAAACCTCTTCGTGCGACTTTACCCTTTCTCATCACCTAGCCACTCAGACCAGAGTCTTCATGCCACCCTGGCCACTGCCAGCCGGCTCACACCTATGCCAGCCAGCTCACACCTATGCCAGCCGGCTCACACCTATGCCAGCCGGCTCACACCTATGCCAGCCGGCTCTGCGGTCTGTGTTTGTTAAGTAGAATTCCCACTCTCCGCCCGGCTGACTACTGTCCGGTCTCGCTCCATCTCAACCCCTGAACCTCATCCTCCTCAGCTCTCTTCCCTGGCAATAAGTTCCTTAAACAGCTGAATACGATCAAGATTTTTTGGTTTCAAATACAGTGAGTCCTCCTCCCCATGGAGTAAGGTCCAAACTTTAGTGTCTGGCTTTCCCATCTACAAGCTGTCTCATGGGTAAAGCTGGGGTCACACGTGTCCTGGGGAACTCTGGAGTCCCAATGTCTGCAATGCCTGAGTCTGTTTGCAGAAGGGTAGTCTAATAAATACGTTGTTGACACACAGATCTGGAATGAGTCATACTAACTCAGGACCGGAGATAGGCTCAGGATGCTAGGAACCGAGAGCCTATCATCAGCCCTTGTGCCTGAACCCTCCATGTAAACTGTATCATTATCTTTCTGGAACTATCTGTGTTCTGATCATATCATCGCATCGGGTCTGACACACATCACCCAGAACGGAGAAAGAAATCGTGAGTCTTTTCTGCTGTGTGTGCTATCTTCCTCCTCGTATTCAATAGAAGAAAGTCGTTCTACCCCAAGACCTTCAAGCCAAAGAAAGGTCAGAGCATCCTCCCTGAGTGACTGGATGCTTCCTGTCTGGAGGTTTTCGTTATTTTGTAAAGTAAGCAGTTCCTCTTCTTCTACATCCTCTCTTACCTCTGTTTGCTGCACGGACATTGTGGTGTTTGATGTCCCATTAAACATTCTGAATGAGGAAGATAAAGAGTGGATTTTCTTCAAGCTGATAGGATCTCTTTCCCAGTCTAACAACTGGCCCTTATTCCTCTGTTACCCACTAGGGAAAGGGTCCAGGAGGATGGGTGACATTGATATTGGAAATGATGGTGATCAAAGAGTGTTTATCGCGACCTCAAAGAAGACCCGTGTGGACAGTGGGCTTGCATTTCACATGATTCACATTCTCATCTTTCTAAGAACTTGGTAAGACTTGACTTTGCAGGCGTCATCGCTGAATCCCAGAAACTACCTTTGACAAGCAAGTATTTATCAATGGCCTGGTAAGAAATCCCATACCCATCATTAAAGGTGTGGGGGCGGGGAACCTGCAGAGCACAAATGCATATATTGATCCAACTTGGGAAGGTTCCAGAAGGCCATGACAGTGGCCGTTATAACAATACAGGTGCATTTTCCTTGGTATGGAACCATCAGATTAAACCACATAAAGCAGTACTCTTAACAGTAAAGAACATGAATGAACAGGGTGTGGACTCTGAAAAGGGAAATCTAAATACTTCTTCCCTTCAACGCTCTGCTCTTTATCGGTAAGCCAAAATACTTCAAAAGGGACTGTGAGCCTACAGTACATATTTTTATCAAATTGTTGATCTGTAGATAGGCTCCTTTGAATAGATGTTTTCCTGGGATCCTGAGCTTCCTGGAGTGGCCATAACCAGTAAGAGTCTATTCATGATTTCTGCCAGGCAGGTACTACAATGTACTGACATAGTTTATCTACCAGTCCCTCACTCCAAACGACAGCCTCTGAGTGCCCAAAGGCAAAAGCTAGCCTGCTTCTCCAATCCCAGAACCAACACATCCCAGAGCATAAGAAGGATTCACATAAAGCGTGCATTGCCCTGAAAAACATGACTGCCAGCCGCTTCTTCGAAGCGATTGATAATGATCTCTAGACACTTAAACTAAGCCAACATTCTTATTCTACCTGATTCTTTTGCAAAGAACAGGTTTGCAGACATGGGCCATCACCAATCAGCTAAGCAGAAAAGACAAGTCATGGCCTCTTGTTGATGTTTACAGACACTTCGAATCACCTATAGCCAACAATCGGTACACTGAAACCCCAGATATTACGAAGGAAAAGACAGACAGTGACACAGGAAGAAAGAAAGAGAGAGAGAGGGAGGGAGGGAGGGAGGGAGAGAGGGAGGGAGGGAGGAAGGAAGGAAAGAAAGAAAGAAAGAAAGAAAGAAAGAAAGAAAGAAAGAAAGAAAGAAAGAAAGAAAGAGGGGGAGAGGGAAAGAAAGAAAGAAAGAGGGGGAGAGGGAAAGAAGGAAAGAAGGAAGAAAGGAAGGAAGGAAGAAAGAAAGAGGTGAAAACAACATTTCCTCGTTTGTCAGCATGTGAACACTGGCTCCTTCATTTAAACAGAACAAAGTACTGCCAAGGGCTCTTGTCAGAGGTAAAATGGCTGACTTGGGCAAGGTCCACAAGAAGGCCATTGACTCTCTGTGTTAGAAATGCCCCCTCGGATGGGGACTGACTGAGAAGCCAATGATAATGGCACTGGGATTTGATTCTACTGCATGTACTGGCTTTTTGGGATCCTAGGCAGTTTGGATTCACACCTTCCTAGGCCTGGATGGAGGCGAGAGGGCCTTGGGCTTCCCACAGGGCAGGGTAACCTGCCCTCTCTTAGGACTGGAGGGGAAAAGGGGAGGGGGAGTGGGGAAGCGGGAGGGAAATGGGAGGAGCGGAGGAGGTGGAAATTTTGAATGGTACTATTTATAATGCAATAATAAAAAATTAAA